>JAAALK010000287.1:83048870-83322221 GCA_019279435.1 Zizania palustris | reverse complement strand
AGTTACAAAGCTCGTCTTGATTCATCTTCGCGCTTTAACCATATTGATGATAGCCGGAATACGCGTCGAGGAAGCTTAGTAACTCCGAACCTGCAGTGGAGTCAACTAGTTGATCAATTCGGGGCATGGGGTAGGGGTCACGTGGGCACGCTTTATTCAAAGATGTGAAATCAATGCACATGCGCCACTTTCCGGAAGACTTCTTCCTGACGAAGACTGGGTTGGCTAGCCATTCCGTATGGGCCACTTCTCTGATAATCCCAGCCTTCAACAGTTTTTTCAACTTCGTCCTTAGCTAGAGCAGCTCTCTCTGCGGACATCTTCCGGAGCCCTTGTCGAACAGGCCGGGCCTTCGGGTTTACAAGCAAGCTGTGCTCAATAATATCCCGATCGACTCCGGTGATATCTTCGTCAGACCAGGCGAAGACATCCAAATTTTCTCCTACAACCTTTTCCAAGGAAGTTGCAACTTCGGGAGGTAAATCTTTACCAAACTGAAAAGTGTATTCTTTACCATCTTTGACAATGATCTTTGTTGCAATCTCTCCTTCGGGACTTGGTCTTGGAAACGATTTCTTCGAAGCTTCGGAGGAGGCTGAAAAAATTTCTCCATTTTCTTGAACACTGTTTACTTGCCTCGGATCAAGAGGAGGACCATGACCATATTCTGCTCTCCGAGCTATGGCTTGATCTCCGAAGACTGTCAGAACTCCTAACTGTGTGGGCATCTTCATGCACAAGTAGTTGTGATGCGCCACTGCTCCGAACTGATTCAACATGCCTCGGCCGAAGATAACATTATAAGCATACGGGGCATCTACCACATCAAAGATAACTTCCTCAGTTCGGGCTAGTAAACCTTCTCCGAAGGTTACTTCCAGGCCTATCTGGCCAAGTGCATCTAGCGGAGGTCCTGCGAAGCCTTGCAGAGGACGAGCCGCTGGGAGAAGATGCTTCCGGGAAATGCATAACTGATCGAAGGCTTGCACAAATATGATATCTGCCGAGCTACCTCCGTCGATTAGCACCCTTCGGACTTCAGTTCCGGCAATACCAGCAGTGATGACCAATGGATCTGCATGCGGGAACTTGATACCAGCTGCATCCTCCGCAGAGAAAGATATTGGAACATGAGACCACTCCGGCATTGCAGCTGCAGATGACGAAGTCCCAATGTGGCCTACTTCTCGAACGTACTCTCTTCGCTGTCTCTTGGACATGCTTCCGAGGGTACCTCCTCCGGAGATAGGGAGAACTACTCTCTTCCCTCTATCTTGCCCTTCTTCTTGCTTCGGAGGTGGCATAACATTGGCCACCGGAGGATGCCTTGCAGCATCAAGATTTTCTATCCGCGCTACAGCCTGGACCGGCTCCGAGCGCACTGCTGCTGCTGGACTTCGGTCGGTACTACCTCGACCCGAAGTTCTCTCCAAGTATTCTCCCCGAAGGGTAAGAATAGCCTTGCAGGTGTCAGTTGCATGGCTTCGGTTCTCTCCATGAATACAGCAAAAAAGGGTCTGGCCTTTGCCAGCCGTTTTCCCTGGCGGCCTCCAGCCGCTGGACTTGTTCCCCGCAGGCTGTGGAGCTCTTGGTGCAAACTTCTGCGGGGGTGCAATGTTTAAGACCTCAGAGCGAGGGTGCTTTTGCCCTCTTCTTCTATCATGTTGCACTTCAGGGATTGGCTCTTGCGGCGGAGCCGAAGTCATTACTTCTGCTTTAACTTCTGTCAACACTGTCGAAGTAGCAGTAGTCCTCCGAAGCCAACCTTCTTCTGACTTCGAGTACTCCTCGAAGTACGACATCAACTGTGATACTGTGGTGATGCTCTTCCGATGCAATTTATCCAGAAGGCCTTTATGACTGACGCCTTCCCGAGCCGCATCAACCACCGAGGATGTGGACAGCCCCCGAATTTGCGACTTCGTGTGAGCGAAGCGCTTGAAGTACTGCCTCAATGTTTCTCCGGGGAGCTGTTTCACTTGGAAAAGGCTTCCTGTCGACATGGGGGGCACGAAGGTACCCTGGAAGTTACTTATGAACTTCTTCTTCAACTGTACCCATGACGTGATTGATCCTGGTTTTAAAGACCAGAACCATCTCAACGCCACTCCTTCGAGGGCTAACGGGAAGCACTTTGCCATAGTTTCTCTGTCTCCGCCACTAGCCTCGATTGCTAGGGCATAAGAACGCGCAAACTCACTGGGATCTTCGTCTCCGGCATACTTGCTAAGCTTCGAAGCTTTGAACCTTGGATCGAAGCGAACCTTCTGAAGCTCGGGATGCAACGGAGATTCATCGTCGTAAGAGGCGTTCTCCGGGGCTTCGGGATAGTCAAGATCGTCGTCTTCGTGCACTTCGGGGATAGCTGGGGTGGCTTGAGGACGAAGCCTGTTCGCAGCCTCTTGCCGCCACCTTGCTACCTCGGCTTGAAGATTGGCCATTTGAGTGGCCATGTCTCCAAGGCTAGCTTCATCTCCTCCGGAAGGACCTTCCGGGTCTTGAGAACTGGTATGATCAGTTCCGATCGGAATGGAGGGTGGCAGAGTGGCTCCGGGTGGTCGGAGTGTAAAAGGGGTTGGTGGAGAGGTTTCGTATCCTCGAGGGATAGAAGCCCCTTGCGGAGTTTGAGGTGGAGGGATAGTCGAAGACCCTCCGACTTCAACTGTGTCGAAGGGTATCTCTCCGGAGATCCGAGAGGACCTCCGAGTGGGATTGCGAGGTGCGCTCCGCTTAGGAGGCATGATGCAAGAGGTTGGTAGAGAACGAAGTTTTTTGGACTAAGTTCCCCACGGACGGCGCCAACTGTTGGCGTAAAAGATTACGCTAACAGGTTTCTGTAGAAAAGAAACTAACAAACGAAGTGTTTGCGAAGCAAACTGTTCTAAGCCTCCGAAAGGATAATAGCTTAGAATAGTTCGAAAGTGTGTATTGATTCACTTGTAATCGGTCCCTATTACAGGGTGAAATGGGGGGTATTTATAGGCCCAAACATTAAGGAAAAGACCTATTTACCCCTTTATTACAACCGACATTAAGGAAACTATTCGGTTTCCTTAATAAGGCTAAAATGGTAAAAGACTAATCTAATAGGATAGAAGATAAGTCTTCCATCTTAGCTGGCAGAAAAGATCCTGGAAGGGTTTGGTTCGAAGATATACTTCGAATCAATGCCAGTCTTCGGACTCCTGACGAGATTCCAAGCTGCCTTCGAAGATGACCTTCGGACTATCTTCGAACTGGTTGACTGTCTTCATGTTGCTTTGGCAATAACCCCGAAGATGAGATATTTTCCCCCAACAGTAGCCCCTCGAATACGCTTCTCCGTTCAGCCTGTAACGTTAGGAGAGCAGTATACGGAAAGAAAAGATAACCAATCATAGGGGTTATTAATTTTGGTTTTATCTCCGAAATACATGAAGATATGAACTTCGAATCAGTCATAAAGTAATTACTTTTCGAACTATCTTAGAACTGACTCAGGAAGTTCGAAAGTCTTTTTAGACTTAGAAAATATAACCGTTAGTTCCTGTTCTAACGGAGTTATATGAGGCGTTATTTTCGGAGGAAAATAACAGGCGGGAATGCGAAAGGGCAGAGCCCAAACGGTAACAAACGGAAAGTTTTGGGTTATAAATAAAGAACTCTGGAACTTACTCGATTACCTTTTCACCGCTCGCTCCCAGTCAAAAGCCTTTTGAGTTCTTGAGTTCTTGAGTTCTTGAGCCCTAGTTCCCGTTCTCTCAAGTTGATCCGGCAATCGCGATGGTGAAGACCAAAGGATCTGCGCCGCCTTCGACCTTGGCTCGGCAGCAGGCAGCCGCAGCAGCAGCGGCGGCAACATTGGCGGCGGCACCCTCGATGCAGGCGGCAATGTCCATGGCGGCAGCGGGGAGAAATCCCCAAATCCCCGATGACCAAGGTCTGTGCCCTCCATCGACCAAATATTTGGATCAGTCCTTTGAATTGGGACCTTCGACCTGCAAAAGAGAGTCCTTGGCAATCACAGCAGGGGGTAAGATTAGCAATGGGGTAATGGTTCGAAAACCAGGCAAAGAAGCAATCCCATCACCAAGACCCGGAGAGGTCGTAGTGTTCGAAGCTTTTTTCGAAGCAGGCTTGGGCCTCCCTGCTGTAGATTTCTTGGCCGAAGTCCTTGACTTGTTTCATGTAACCCTCCCCCAGCTGTCTCCGAATGCTGTAGCCAGACTGGCCATCTTCGAGTGGGCACTGAGAGCCGAAGGTTGTGAGGGGAGGGCTGAAATCTTCGCTGCGTTACATAGAGCGACCTGTCAGCCAAAGACCTTCGTAGGCTCCGGAGGTGAGAAGGTGGTAGTTTCCTTTGGAAGCATCAATTTTAGGCTTCGTGATGAATATGCACTGCAATTCCCTGCCAAAGCCATCAATGCTAGATGGTACACCGATTGGGTTCTGAGGTGGTTTTATGCTGAAGTTGGAGTGGGTAGTCCTCTGGCTGGTCCCCTCAAGGAAATCCAGTTCCGGAAGGAAGCCTTAGTGCAACCTGACGAAGGTCAACTCGAAGCTCGCCTCAATTTGCTTCAGAAAATCAGCAAAAGGTTGAGCATGCGGGACTTAGCCGAAGAGTTCATCGGACTTCAAATTTCTCCGTTGATGGCCAACTGGCCTATCGTCTTCGAAGATGACTCGGAAGGCGGTCTTCGCAAGATAAACTATACTTCGAGCCCTGCAGGTAACTTCGAAACTAACATGCATAATACATATTTACTTCGAAGAAAGATTAACTTGAGTTATTTTTTAGCTTCTTCAGCCCCTATTACTTCAGAGCAAATTATAAGGGCTTCGGAGAAGATCTTGGGTGCTCCAACTCCGTCAGAAAAGGAATGGCGAATCAAATTAGTCGGAAGTTGGGAGCGATCTAACAGAGTATGGGGAATGTTGGAGTTAACTCCACCCCCTCTGATGGACTGGGTGCCTCAAGAGAAAGGACCCAAGAAGAGAGTAGCCGAAGCTGGAGCCTCCAGCTCCGCAAGGACTCCGACGAAGAAGGTGGCTCGAAAGCCGAAAAACCTTGCACCTTCGAGCTCAAGAGCTTCGGCTTCTAGCTCTAAAGAAAACGAAGGTACTTTACTAGTAAGATTAATTGACGAAGATGCAGCTCAACGAAGTATTCTCATTAAAGATACTGCAGGTATTCCGGAGCCTCAAACCAACATCGAAGAAACAAGAGCTCCGGATACCCAGGGAGAACAAATCGAAGCCCCTATGGGTGTGAATGAGGCCGAAGTGCCTGCGAGCATACCGGAGTCAGGAGACAATGTTGATCAACCAATGACTTCGGTAGTTCAGGAAGACACAACTCAGGCCGGAGTTCCAGTGGATGAAGAGGGAGTCGAAGTCACTATGGCTTCGATTCTCGAAGAAGTAACGAGGGCTCTTCAGGACGATGCTCCTGTAGCCCAAGATTTAACGGCTGATTCGGATGAGGACTACACTTATGATCCTCCGATCAGCCCGGTGCTTGATATTCCAGAGAATATCGAAGGTAAATTTTGCTTAATTCTTATCAATTTTTGCAAAATTATACAATGTGTAATATTTTTGGTTTTTTCAGAGCCTCCTGTTGTCGAAGTATCCCTCGAAGATACAACTCTAAGGCCTTTGACAACTTCGGGGCCACAACCGGGAGTTGCTCTACCGGGGCCTGGAAGAGGAAAAAGACACATCGAGCCCCTCCCAGCTCAAGGATCAACTTCATCAGAGCCAATGGACGAAAGTGAATCGACTGAGGGGGGGCCATCTTCTGAAGTTCCAAGGGCCTCGGAAGAGACCTCCGGACCTTCGCTAAGCAGGGCTGACCAGAAAGCTTCGAAACTGATTCCTCTCATAACTCCTTTTTTGGAGGAGAAAACCGGACTTGGGACTTTGGTTAAACCTTTAGGTGAAGCCAGTCGCCAAGTCGGGGAAACAGAACTGGTAGCCCGCTTAAGTAGAGTGAAGGGTTCGGAGCTTAGCCTTGCTGTGGAAAGAGCAGCTTATCAGGTATAAACATCTTCGAACCAAATAATGAATTATATATGAATAATTTCTTATTCTAGTTTTTCTTTTTCTTAGCAAGCAGTCTTAGCCCGCGCTGCAGCTTTGTCGAATGAAAACGAAATTGCTCAACTTCGGGAAGAGAACGAAACTCTTCAAAGAAATCTTAACTTCTCCGAAGGTCGAGTATCTCAAATGGACAATGTGATAATAGCAGAGCGAAGGGCTAGACAAAGTTTGGAAGCTGCAAGGAAAGAGCTCGAAGCAGAAAGAGTTGTGCTTCGAGCGGAGATTGAAAGACTGCGGGCGGAGGATGCTGCGAAGGACTCCGCGCTTGTAAGGCTACAAGAAGAGGCTGGCCAACTCCGAACTCAAAAGAATGCTTTGACTACGGAGAACGCTCGAATCTCCGGAGTTTTAGCTGAAACAACTTCGGCCAAGGATATGCTTACTGAAGAAAAGGTTAAGTCCGAGAAGGTGGCTTCGGAGGTCATTGAACAAATGTTAGGTGTCTTGGAGTACTTCGGTACTACTGGATCACTACCTTCGGATGACAATGTAACTCTGCTGCGCCGGCTAAAGAGGATCCAAGGAGCAGCGAAGCAAATGAAGACGGCAGGCATACGTTATGGAGAACTCTCCGGACAAGTGTCTGCCCTTGGAATACTTCGCTACTACGAGGATTTGGGCCGATCAATCACTCCGAGCGCACAGGGCTCCATCATCTTCGACGACGACCGACTTTTAAAACCTTCCGAAGGTGTAGCTCTTGCTTGGCGAGCCTTCCAGACTTCATGGAGAGCCGAAGGTCGATCTGCGATCAAGGCTTGGATTGACGAAGGCCAACGCCAAAAGCAAGTTCGGAGCCAAGCTTCGAGCAGTCAGCCTCCTCCGAACCCGCAGGTTTAGAATTATTTAGGATTTTTTGATTATGTAAAGCTGATGCTTGTAAATATTTATCAATGAAAATCTTGTTTGTTATATTTTTAGGCTTTGCCTCTTATAGAAGATATCGAAGTGTTAGAGCTTAACAGCGAACTTCGCTCACTGTGGAACACCTTCGAACTTCTAAAGAGTTATAAGCGTCCTCGATTTCTTATCCCTCGAGATGACTCCGGCGTTATTGCGCCCGAAGTAATCAAAGACATATTGTCTTATATTAAAGAGGAAGATAAAGAGGGCGACGCAAACACCTCGTCTTCTGAAGACACTAATTGGTCCGAAGACGAAGGTGAAGCCCAAAATAAAAGATCTGAAGATCTTAGAAGCTGGGAGAGAAGCCCCGAGCGGCTTCGAACTTGGGCCGAGCTTCAACAAGAACAGAAGGATTTTAGAGCTTCGAAGGGGAGGAAGAGAGTTAAACGTAAAGTTCTTAGAACTTCCGATGTTGGAACTAGTCGTTCCACCCCTAGCTCTCGGGACCGAAGAGGTCTCCGATTCCTTCTTGGTATAGATACCAATTTTTCATGATGTAATTTGTAAATACATTTGTTTTGATAATGAATGTCGATTTAAAATTGTCTCCATATTTACTAGCCCCTCTTTGGGTATAAGCAACTTCGAACTATATTCGAAGATGGTTATGCGCAAAGAAAAAACTTCGGAGTACAATTTTTTTTTTTTGGGGGTTCGGAGCCCCTCTGTCATTTTTAAAGATCTTTTGAAATCTTATGAAATATCTTCGACTATTTGCAGTCAGAAGAATGGTAACTTGGTACCTTTGCTTGCTTTTACGAAAGAAATCAATTAAGATAACTTCAAGGACATTTTAATGTCTTAAAAATTTTGTCGCTTTGGACTTATATGAACAGACATTCGGAGCTCATGGCTGAAATGCTGTTTTGCTTTAGCCACCTTCGGCTGTTTTTTGCGGAAATCTACCAGCCGAAGCTTGGATTTCGCAGAAATTGTAGCCACCTTCGGCTATTTTTGCAGAAGTCTACCAGCCGGAGCTTGGACTTCGCAGGATTTGGCCACTTGGGCTCTTTTTTGCAGAAGTCTACCAGCCGGAGCTTGGACTTCGCAGAATTTGGCCACCTTCGGCTCTTTTTACGGAAGTCTGACAAGCTGCAGCTTGGACTCCGCAGATTTTGGCCACCTTCGGCTCTTTTTACGGAAGTCTACCAGCCGAAGCTTGGACTCCGTAGAGTGTGGTTTTGGGCTCTTTTACGGATGCCTACAAGCCGATGGCCTGGGCTCCGGATTATGTCAGCCCCCACACCGGAGGCTTCGACTTTATGGGTACGAAGTCCGGAAATACAACCCTGCTTAACACACTTCCCTCTCAACGACTTCTGTCCCAGCGCGTCCGCTCGGGAGACTAGGAGCGTCAAGGGGAAGGCACGCTACAGGATGTACGCTTTATTAATTTAGAGGTGATTACAAGCGAATTACAAGGAGCCCTTATGCGAAGTATCGCTTTAGGTGCTCCGCATGCCAAGTATGTGCTAACTCTTCACCTTCTAAATTAGCTAATTTAAATGAACCAGGGCGCCCCGAGCGGACGATTAGATATGGACCTTCCCATTTATTGCCTAACTTCCCTGGTGCTATAATGCTTCGTAGAACAAGATGACCCGGTCTTAACTCGCTGAGCTTAACCTTCGGGTCATACCAAGTCTTCGTCTGCTGATGATATTTTGATAAATTGGCTACAGCTCGAAGTCTTGTTTCTTCTGACAAATCTAACGAAGCTTGTCTTTCTTCTTCGATGTCTGGTTCGGTGCTGCGAAGTGAGCCCCCTTTGAGCTCCGTTGGAGTCATAGCTTCATCTCCGAATAGTAGTCTGAACGGAGTAAAACCTGTGGACCTTGTTTGCGTAGTCCGAATGGACCACAGAATCTTCGGAAGCTCTTCGGTCCACAGTCCCTTTGATAATCCTACTATTCTTCGATTTAGCCCTGATAATATATTTCCATTGGCTCGCTCAACTGCTCCATTTGACTGAGGATGTCTCACTGCAGCAAATCATAGTTGAATGCCTAAGTCTTCGCAAAACTTCCTGAAGGGTTCTGCGTCGAACTGTGTTCCATTATCAACTGTGAGATATCTAGGCACTCCGAACCGACAAATAATGTTTTTCCAGAAGAATTTCTGTACATTATTCGAAGTGATAGCTGTTAAGGGTTCTGCTTCCACCCACTTAGAGAAATATTCAATAGCTACCACTGCGAACTTGAGATTTCCCTTTGCTAACGGAAAGGGACCAATTAGATCCATACCCCATCTGGCCATAGGCCATACTGGAGCAATGACTTGAAGAGCTGTTGGTGGGCGATGACTCCGTCGACCCATCCACTGGCATCCTTGACAAGTGCGGACCAAGCTCTCCGCATCAGCTGTTATTGTGGGCCAATAAAGCCCCTGGCGAAGTGTTTTTCCTGCCAGAGCTCTAGGGGCTAAATGGCTTCCACAAAGGCCTTCGTGAATTTCTCGAAGAATTTCTTGGCCTTCGGCTTGAGATATACATCGGAGTAGAGGGGAACATACTCCGGCCTTGTATAATATACCGTTGATTAGCTGATAGTTTCTTGCTCTGAGCTTTAATCTTGACAATTGGGGCTCTTCGGGCAAATTTGTTCCTCCTTGCAAGAGTTCTATGATTGAATCTTTCCAATCTGCACTAGGAATGCAGAGAATCTCTGCAGAAGCAACTTGTGACACCGAAGGTATATTGAGCTCCTCATAGAAAGCTTCGTCAGGCACATCCACAGCTCCGGCAGCAGCCTTCGCTAAAATGTCCGCTTGCACGTTTTCAGCTCTTGGTATACTCCGAATGGAAATACCCTTGAAATGTGCTTCGATCTTGCGAATTTCTTCCAAGTACTTTGCAAGCTGTGGATGTCGGACTTGAAAACTTTTGTCTACGTGCCCTGCTACTATCTGGGAATCTGTTTTTATAATTATCCTTGTAGCCCCTAGAGCACGTGCTTTCCGGAGTCCCAATAATATTCCTTCGTACTCCGCTATATTATTGGTAGACTTAAAGTTGAGTCTTGCGGAGTACATTGCTCTTTGACCTGACGGAGAAATTAATACTGCTCCAATACCTGCTCCGGATGCTTGAAAAGCTCCATCGGAGTAAATAGTCCAAACTCCGTCATCTGATTTCTCCGGAGTCAACTTCGCAGGTGGATAGGTTTTCTAAAATGGCACACTTTATTCCCTTTAACAAGACCAACGATGCTTCACATATTGCTGATTTATTTTTCAGGGAAATTGTGAGATTGCACGGGATGCCTAGAACCATTGTTTCAGATCGTGATGTGAAGTTTATGAGTTACTTTTGGAAGACAATGTGGGCCAAGCTTGACACAAAATTGCTATTTTCAACAACTTGTCACCCACAAACTGATGGTCAAACAGAGGTGGTAAACCGTACACTCTCCATGTTGCTGCGAACAATGATTAAGAAGAACTTGAAGGAATGGGAGGACTGCCTTCCACATGTTGAATTTGCATACAATAGAGCTTTTCACTCAACAACACAATTGTGCTCGTCTGAAGTGGTGTATGGTTTTAAGCCAATCACACCACTTGATTTGCTGCCACTTCCTTTTCAAGAGAGAGCAAACATGGAGGCAACTAAGCGTGCAGAGTTTGTGAAAGCTATGCATCTGAAGACCAAGGAAGTTATAGAAAAAGAAGGCACGCTATTTTGCTCAAAAGACAAATAAAGGAAAAAAGAAGATGTTTTTCAAACCAGGAGATCTTGTTTGGTTGTACTTGCGCAAGGATCGTTTTCCTGATTTGAGAAAGTTTAAATTGATGCCCTGTGCTGATGATTTAAAACCCTATTTGGGAGCTGACGATGAGCTTGAGTCGAGGACGACTCCAATTCAAGAGGGGGAGGATGATGAGGACATCACTTCACATGATACACACATGGAGCCTCCACCTACAATTCAATTACTAGGACTAATCACACGCGCCCGTGCCCGTCGCTTGAACCATGAGGTTAATTCTTTCCTTAGCAACTATGTTAATATTTGTTTGGACGGGATGCTACTGAATACTAGTGATATTTTGTTGCTTAGGAACATGGGAGATGGAATAGAAGAGTTGGAGTTGAAGACGGAGTCGCACGGATGTTTTGAAGTCAAGATTTCGCTGGTTCGGACTACATCGACCACCATGCACCAAAATGGGCATAACTTCCTCATACGAAACAGATTGGCGCGTTCTTTGACTTTTTGGAAAGCTGAGGAGAAGACGGATCGTTTGCCGTTGGTTTCACCTCATTTGGAGTCTCGAGTCGTTCTGTGTGATTGAAACAGTCCTGCGTGACAGAACTGGGCCGTGTTGGCCCATAGTCCAAGTCTGTTCGCCTTCTAGCCCATAGTCTGAGTCTGTTCACCTTCCACAGGCTGTCCACGCCCTATATATTCTCGCCAGCCGCTTTTAGGGTTAGGTTTTGCTTTGTTTGCATCTACACTTGTGTGTTTAGATCCCGCCTCTTGCACCGGACCGATTGGCTGCTGCATTGGCGTTTGTGAAACCTCACCTTATCATCGTTTGTCTGTGATTTGGCATTCGACTTGTATCCTTCCTGTTCTTGCTTGTGTTCTTGGGTTCGCTTGCAGGAATTAGCCTTCGTGGCGAGGTCAATCGCGTTCTGCGTGGTTGATAACCAACGGAGACAGTGGTGTAACGATTGCAAGGTTTTGATCCGCCGGACCGGAGCCTTGGATCGCCAACGTCGAGATTCTCCACCAACCCAAGTTATTCTTTACCTAGCGGAAGATCGGGACCAATCCCCCATCAAAATGGGATCAGGGCAGCGACGGGATCATGATGGTACCGGTGCAGTGTCTTGGGGTCGACAGATCAAGGCCGGCAATGAGTAGAGGTGGCGAGGGTGTTCATGTCATCATCGTCGATGGGGTTCTTATGGCGATGAGCTCGATCGGAGTAGTGGCCGAGGTTGGGGAGATGACGGCGATCACGGAGGTGTGGTCGATGGTGGCGGGGACAGGCTCTGGCGACAGTGTGCGGCGGTGGCGCAAAAACGCAATGCGGGGTACTCTGTTCGTGCGTGGACTATGCAGATGCAGTGAATGAACACGGTGTGGTGTAGGAGGTTTATATAATGCGCCAAAGTGAAGGGGGCAACCGGGTGCAGTGAAGGCCGAGGGGGTGGAGTTAAGCTCCGATGAGGCTTAACGCGGGTGATTACGATGTTAGGAGGTTTAATGCGATGGGATCCGATGGGGAAAATGTTCGCCGGAGTAAGGCGAGTTAAATGGCGAGGGCATTTAAGCCGAATGAGGCCGACGAAGGTGGTTTCGAGAGTTAGGGTGGTGGGCAGGGATCTCGGGGAGGGGGGCGATGGCGTGGGAAAGATGAAGCTGACAAGGACAAGGCAGGTCCATCGGTCAGTGACGAGCATGGGTGCGAGGTTCAATGGTCGGCACCGACAGGTGGGCCAGGGCGTACGCGCTAAGAGGGAAGGAGGCTGACAGGTGGGGCAGGGGCTTAGGTGCGAGGCAGAGGGTGTCGATAGGTAGGTTCCACCTATTAGTGAGGGGGTGCGGAGGCAAATGGGTTGGGCCGGTCGGTGGAGTGAGAAAAGGAGGTGGCGACCCATGCTATTTAAAATTCATTTTCGAATAAAAATAATTACAAAAATTGCTTTGTAAATTATGAGCCAGTAGCAAAGGCTATAAAAATTTGCAAAAATTTTCAAAATTTTATCTTGGTCTTAAGAACATAATAAAATTTTCTTAGGTCAAGATTTAAATTATTTCTCTCAATTTCTATTTACTTGGCCATTTCCAGTTTATAGAAAACCAAAAATAATTCTTTTCTAGAAAATTCATTTTCTTGATTTAAATTTTACCTTTTTAAAATTAGGAATACCATCAAGTGCCCTCCTAGGCAACACGACGTCTGGCAGCACGTTCCTTGCGACACCATATGTGACTTGTGGGGTCTCCTGTCTTATCGGCTTAGGGCCGGCCGTTGAGAACAGTGCCAACGCACCTCTTTCGAGGTTATACAGGGAACTCAACGGCAAGTCCTAAGCAGGGTCGATGGTTGGGTTGCCCTATTTCCTTCATGGACGAGTGAGAAGGTCGGTTGTTCTAGCCTCATCGGCCCTTGCGACTGTGGAGCCGACCGAGTGTGCACTGGATTCTATAGCAGTTTGGTCTGAGTATGGGGGAGATACATCGGACCTTGTGGTAGCTCATGGGCTACAGTTCCATCAATAGTCTTCTTGATAAGCCCTTGGAGCGTGCTGAACAATGTTCCATATTGATTGATGAGCACATGATGAAGCGTGTTATCGATGATCTCCTGAAAACCGATGTTGGGGGAATAAGTTTTCCCTTGAACAGGGGCTAAATGACATCAGCCTCCGACAGCCTTCGGCCCGGAGCCCAACACTGTCGAAGCCTGTTCCTTTCTGAAGAAGCTGTTTCCAAGTCCCAAGGAACACTTCAAAGCCCACTGGAGCGAAGCCCGCATGATCCCTTAAAGTTTGCCAGAAGCTAAGTCTCAGGCTAACTTCGAAGTTAGCCTCCGGGCCTTGTTCGGAGTTAGCCTTCGAGACTTGTTCGGAGTTAACCTTTAGGCTCTGTTCGGAGTTAACCTTCGAGCTCCCTTCGGAGCTCCTTAGAGCCAGTCTATGGACCCTTTCCAGCCAATTCAGAGCTAAGTCTCCGAGAACCTAGTTCGGAGCCCAGTTCGGAGCTCAGTTTGGAGCCTAGTTCGGAGCCTAGTTCGGCGCCCAATTCAGAGTCCAGTTCGGAGTATACTTCGAAGCCCACTTCAGAGTGTACTTCGAAGCCTCCCTTGCAGCCTCCGCCTGAAGAGCTCCGGCCCCTACTCTGAACCCAGAAAATATCTGCACCCTGCTACAGTGTAGAAGCAATACCAGGGGCCCCTCTGCCCCTAGTATGTCGTTTATCTGGTCAAAGAAGTGACATTGTCTAACACGTCTGTAAAGCTGTAAAGCACTTTTGTACAGTAGCTAGCTCCTTTCCCCCTTTTTCCCCTATGAGCCTAGGACTTATAGAGGGCATTTTGGCCTTTTCCTTTGGCCTGCGTGCCTATAAAAGCAGGGCCAAGCCCTTGTAACAGGTTAGCTTCTCCAGGGGCCATGAGGACCCCGAGATTCATTAGCCTCCATCAAGGCATGCTATGCCAAATCCACCACAAACTGGACGTAGGGCTATTATCCCTTAGGGGAGGTCCGAACCAGTATAAATCTTTTCTCCTTCTGAGAGAACCCTTCGAGGTTCATTTTACACACCATATACACATATACAAAACCTGTGATGTAGCTAACACAATTGCCTCAACAACCAACATGAGGGCTTTCTGTCGGCTAACTGATCTCCATGGTCATCGCTGGTCTTGGGAACAGATCCCTTAAGATGGCACCCGCTCGAGTCATTTTGTAGGCTTGCAGGCATAACTCTTGTAAAGCGTCAATGTGTTTTCGTACCTTTGCCCTTTGTTCCTCAATCAAGGTATCCTAGGTGATCGGCATGATGTTGTCATCATTTAGTTCAGCTGCCATGGCTGAATTGCTGAAGTGTGGTCCCACCGGGCGTGCCAAAAAGCGTGTTGGTGCATTTTTTGGTCAGACATTGACACATGCGTGGCCTGGGAGATCTGCTTAACTCTAGTGCAGGTCCTACATTCTTAGAAAAAAGGGTTCAAGGAATGCCAATTAGTTTTACCATGCAACTGATAAGGAACAGAGATAACAATATCTGTAGTATAGCCTATCGGCTATCGAGCCAATGATCATTATGAGGATAGGATAATCAAGGACTTTTACGCCGATCAGCCATATGGCTGATTACCACGGGCGAAGAGTTCGGGTGAGCGTGCCATCGGCCAATGAGATAGGCAGTTTGCACATATGGGCCGATGAGCGCTTTTCGAAGGCGAATAAGATATGGCATTGAATTGAAGATAACCTATCACCTTGTACTCCGACAGAACCAAATAAAATGTGCCAGATAACATGTCTATATCATGAAAATCATTACAATAAACTAGATCGAACATAACCAAGATAGTAGCTAATCATGATGACCTTAATAATATGTCAAAGTTTCGGGCATGCTTTATTTAGATGAACGGTATATAACATGAAAAAGATACAATAGCAAGATATGTTAGACTTAACCGATGAAGCCTCAGACTATCACACCTATATCACATCAATCCAAGAGACCAATCTGATGCAGCCTTGGACTTAGCTAATACACCGAGAGAAACCGACCACCGTACTGTTTTGACGTTCACCTCAAGAGATCAAATTGATGTAGCTATCAGGATACTAAACTAGTCGATACGGTCGTTGGTCGTGGTGGGACTCATCTCTTCGCTGGAGATCGAAATGATGCAGCCCAGCTCCAAGTGCCAAATCCCACCTAGATTAACCTTGGAAAGCAAAGGGTGACGATGCGCCAAGTAGTTGTTTGACAGAGGTGTGTTTCTAATCTAATTAAGGGGTACATATTTATAGTCCGAAGACTTGCCGTCCAAACAATCTATCCTAACCGATTTTGGATAAAACTCCATCTTATCATAATCAGCTCCTCCATGTTCGGCCATGTTGTAACGGATGGCCTTCCACTACAAGAATTCTCGTGATTCATGACGTAAAAATTTCATCATAGATTGCAAAAATTCTATCATAAAATTGTATCTATGACGGTTTCAGATATCGTCATGTATTGAGCGTCATGGATTAACCTATGTGACGGTTCTTTTAAACCATCACGAATAAGCTCATTCTATGATGTTTGTTTGCTGTCATAAAACAGCCTCAGCCCTCCTTCATCCAGCCCAGGTCCAATCCAAGCCCACCCAAACCCGAAGCTAATGACAAAAACGAACCATCACATATTAACACCAAATCCATTTTAAAAATACAAAGTACATCAGCACTATAGTGCTTACATGGCATGCTGACATTGCATTCATGCCAACAAGGATATTGATATCACCTCACGTTAATTGGGCTTGGCCCACTAATTTTAGAAGAAATTTTAAAATGACATTTGTTTTATTCACCATCGTTGCATCAGATTCTGCCAACCAATTTCACAAAAAAAATTTACCATGTTTGTTTCGGCACATTTAACATTCAACCCAGAAGTAGAGTAATTCTAAAACAATAAAAGCCATTTTATTTTCAGCCAAAAACACAACAAATTCAACATGATTTTCATCTAGAAACAAGATAGTCTTCATCTAGAAAATACAAGTGTTCAACTACAATCACTCAAAAACTATTAACCACCACAAACTTCACCATATATAGTCCAAACATCCAGAAATATCACTGCAAAATGACACTAAAGACACTAAGGACCACAAAAAACTTCAGTCGTTGCACCTGTTGATCTAACATGCCATACAATTCACTTCACTTGGTTGAACTTTACTTAGCACTAGCTAAAGTTTATCTTACAGGTCAGCTTGCTTCTGAAAATAAGCATTTGAAAGGACACCATCAGATGTGTTTACAAAATTTCAATATAGATATAGCAATGCTTTAATAATCAATGTTTGCATGCAAAATTTGGTCAAACTTGACATTGTGCACATTTACAATATTGACATGCTACTAGATAAGTGAAATTTACCGACAAAGACAATAACGAAAATGAGGCAATCAATAGTAATACTATAAATGACAACAAATTAAGTCTGTGCCACTGAGATCAGGTGTATACATTGGATAGAAACAAACTGAGATAAACGAAACAATGTACAAAAGTTATTTAACATGAACTAGAAATAGGAATTGAAATCAGTCTCAAAATAGAAAATAGTATAACATTGGCAATAAGTCATAGAAAAAATCTAAAAATTATGTCATGAACAAGAACTATTTGATTAATTAACAACCATATAGCTCAATGGATTAAACCTTAAGATAGGTAGATAAAAAAATAAACTAAGATCAGTGATCACCTCAGTCATGTTATGACATTGATGTCTGCCTTTGTACTCTCTACTCAACAAGTAAAGCAAATCGTGGATTCTGCCAACAAAAAAACAGTCTCGTACATTATGCATTATCAACAGTGAACTTCCAGATGGTATAACTTTCTCATTTTGCATAACCATACTGCACTCGAATCCAGTTAAAAAAATCCTTCCACATCAACTAATTAATAATCCCAAATCCCAAATAGCTACATATAACGGAATGAGCCATGAAAATAAATGAGGAAATAGATTGGGTAAATATGTCATGAACGGATTAGAGAACTTTGAAGACCATGGATGTGTTTTCCCCAAAATTAATTTGGATGATTTTGCCTCCTCATTTCTGTTCTGTACAGTAAATGACTTACTACCGTATGAAAATGAAGGAAAAATGAATTGTGGACAACCAATATCTAAGGCATATTGTTGACACTAAAATGTGCCCCCGCACTTGGGTCAGTTCGACGTCCAAAAGTACCGCAAGGATACCGACGTCACGTTTCAACTACCCTTAGTAGCGATAAGGGATGGTGGAGTCACCAAGCAATCAGATAAATAATTAGTAATTTAAATCCAATTGGCAGAAAGTGTTAGTAATAAAGTAAGATAAACAAAAATAATATAAATAACTAAAATTGGTCTATTCAGAGCCGATTCCAGACTACGGCAGCAAAAATGCCCGAAGGGTCCCAAAGGTACCTTCAGGCATAGTCTCGGTCAGACCGGTGGTGCGAAGTGGCAAAATACCCCGAAGGTGGTTCGAATGCAACCCTCGGCGTAAAGCGAAGGGGTCTCGGTGCCACCATTCGGAGCCACCGGGTCAGACCGGCGATGGCACCTCGGTCGGCTTGAAGACATACAGGACTTCGGGCTTGAATGCGGAGGGCTCCGATGGAGGGCTTCGCATGCGGGGTTTGGGTAAGAGAGGCTTCAGCACAGCAAAGGGGCCTGGTCAGACCGGCGAAGGCATGTCGGTCAGACCGGCCGTGACAGATCCAATCTGCTAGGCTTCAACCACCCTTGTAGATGGAATCCAATTGCCCCCAAACTCTTTGGCGAAGATTATGAAGACAATTACTCTGCAAAAACAATGAAAGATCAAACACAATTCAGCCAGGAAGCCAAATTGCCGAGTGTAGCCAAATAAAACTGATAAAAAGAGATAGCAATCTGTTACATGGATTAACGAGAGGTTCACAAGCGAACCAGCAAGGAATACCGTGATTACAGACGTGGATAATGGAGGGCTTACAGCGCAAACCCACGAAGATGGACGAGCTAATGCGAAAAGTAGATGAAAAGTAATGTGATTCAAAACTAGGGTTTTTAGTTGATCTGTGGTGATGCCTCATGATTCGGCCTTACCACTATATTTATAGGGGTTGGTCTGGTGGTCCCTGGCACAAAACTCAAGTAGGATTCGACCAAAATCAAATTGGGATAAGATCTGAATCCAAACAGCCCGAAAGCTCCTCAAATTAGGAATTTTAAACATTGGCCAGTCTGACCGGACACATTGGGCCGGTCTGACCTGGCCAACATAGCCGGTTGGACCGTCCTACTAAGGCCGGTCAGACCGGCCTGTGCCAGGACTTGACATATTTTCTGTCAATAATACTAATTTCAATATTTTTCCTAATTTTGACCATTAATGCCATTTTTTGCTATAAACACAAATGATACAGAAACATAAATAGTAGTAGGGTCAAAGGTGAAACAATGTGGACAGAAGAAATGATTCCGTAGAAAATTGCTGGTTTCCACAGAAATATAGAGCCCATGTCCAATCAATGGATATAGCACCAATATATACCCTTTTCCCACAGTTTTACCTGCACCAAACCTTCATAGAACATGGGGCTAATGGTGTGAATGGGAAGAAGAAAAACAAATCCAAGAGTGGTATACACATATATACGCAAATCAAACAAGAACGTGTAAGAATCAAGTTCAGTGTACTTGAAATGAACATGATTGAATAACTCAAGTAGCATAGATCGAGGAGGGAGCAGCACCTTGTTTAGGGGTGGAGAAGTAGCAGGTGGCGCCTGCGTCGATGGTGAACGAGGGAGCAAAACCTTGTCTGTCACTTTGTCGGAGGCTGCCGCCACCGCCGCTAGAAGCCATGGCGGTGCCCTTCTCAGTTCTCTCTCCACCCAGGAACAACTCGAATCCCTCTCCCGATATTGGCTCCCTCGCCAACAAAATCATCTCCTCTACTTCTGGGTTAACGAGAAGGATATGGAATGGAGTGGAGAGGGAGCGGGAAGCGACGGTGCGAGTGGGGAGTGGAGGAAGATGATATGGGGGAGTGGGTTTTGCTAGGGTTTGGTGCTTATAAGGGAGCTGCCACCATGGTCTGCCTCTAAACCTAGATCCGATGGCTGAGATCTTTCCAAACTAGGTAAATGGGTCTCTTTATATGACATTTTTTCTTTAATAATGATTTTTTATGACATCTGAAATGAAAAATTTCTCGAAACATTTTTAAATTTTTATCACAGCATCTAGGTATCATAACATAACACCGTGTGAAGTCTCGTCTTTTTTAGACTTCAATTGATTTTTTAAAATCAAAAAACTATAGAGCTCCATGTTGTCGATCGAGAGTCATAACCTAGATTTTTCACAACGTATTTAAATTTATTGGATAATAACTAAAAATAGAATCAAAAACATGAATATGATGTTTCTATGAAAGTTTGATAATTATTTCAAGCACTTGTAGTTCAGATTTCACATATGTCAATTTAAATCTTAGAAAATCACTTAATGGTATAAAAATAGTAATCTGACCCAGAAAAATATAAAACTTTTAAATTAGATAGGTTATGTTGTATTTTGATTGTAAAAAAATTCAAGTTCAAAAGAGAATTTTGCTATTGATTTGCTTCGAAACCTTCCTCACTCCTTCTCTAAATCATAATTAATACTTGCACAATCTCCGGTTTCTTAACATCCCACATGGAAAAATTCTCTAAACATTTTTAATTTTTTATCACAGCATCTAGGTATCACAACATAACACCATGCCAAGTCTCGTTTTTCTTAGACTTCGATTGATTTTTTTAGAATTAAAAAACTATAAAGCTCCATGTTGCCGATCGAGTGTCGTAACCTAGATTTTTCACAACATATGTAAATTTATTTGATAATAACTAAAAATAGACTCAAAAACATGAATATGATTTTTCTATGAATTTTTTATAATTATTTTTAGGCACTTGTAGTTCAGATTTCACATATTTCAATTTAAAACCTAGAAAATCACTTAATGGGTTAAAAATAGTAATCTGACACAGAAAAATATCAAAATTTTAAATTAGATAGGTTATATTGTATTTTGATTGTAAAAAAAGTTTCAAGTTCAAATGAGAATTTAACTATTGATTTGCTTTGAAACCTTCCTCATTCCTTCTCTAAATCATAATTAGTCCTTGCACAATCTTTGGTTTCTTAACATCCTACCTACAAAATTTCTCAATTTTTTAAATTTTTTATCACAGCATCTAGGTATCATAAGATAACACCATACCAAGTCTCATCTTTTTTAGACTTCAATTGTTTTTTTAGAATTAAAAAACGGTAGAGATTCATGTTGTCGATCGAGTGTCTCGTAACCTAGATTTTTCACAACGTATTTAAATTTATTGGATAATACTAAAAATAGACTCAAAAATATGAATATGAAAGCTGTTGTCGATCGAAAGGTGACATCTGCAAGCTGACATGATAGCTGTTGTTGTAGAAGAACTCTACATAAGGCAAGCTCTTGTCCCACATTCCGGCAAAATCTATGGCGCATGCTCTGAGCATGTCTTCTAATATCTGGTTCACCCTTTCAGTCTACCCATCGGTCTGTGGATGATAAGTTGTACTGAATTTCCGCTGGGTGCTGAGCTCTTCCTGAAGATTCTTCCAAAACATGAAGGTGAACTGGCTGCCTCGGTCAGATACGATCTTCTTCGGAACTACATGCAAACACACAATCTGATCCATGTACAGCTCTGCTAGTTTTGGACCACTGTAAGTAGTCTTGACGGGGATGAAATGGGCTACCTTTGTGAGCCGATCAATGATCACCCAAATGGAATCATATCCGGCTTGGGTCCTACAATGTCCAGTGATGAAGTCCATTCCTACCTCTTCCCACTTCCATTCGGGGAACTTGAGGGGCTGCAATAAACCGGTAGGCCTCTGGTGCTCTACCTTGACTCGCTGAAAAGTGTCACATCTTGCTACATATTCAGCTATTTCCCTCTTCATACTAACCCACTAGTACTTCTCTTTTAAGTGCTGGTACATCTTAGTACTCCTCGGATGTATGGAGTATAGGGTCTCATGGGCTTCCTTGAGGATGAGAGCCTTTGGCTCGGGTTTGTTGGGCACACACAGCCGATTTCCGAGCCATATAGTTCCAACTTCATCTTCGGAGAAACTTGAGCCTTTTCCTATCCTCATGTTCTTCTGGATTTCTACTACGTCGGGGTCTTCCTTCTGGGCTTCGCGGATTTGGTCCATTAAGACAGATCTTGCATCTAGGGTGGTGAGGTATTCCCCGGTAGTGATTCCTAGGTTCCTCTTTCCCATCTCCTTGTATAATAGAGGAGCTTGATCACACACCATGATGGTGTTGGAATACCCTTTTCGACTTAAAGCATCGACCACTAAATTTGCCTTGCCTGGATGGTAGTGGATGCGTAAGTCATAATCTTTGATAAACTCCAACCATCTCCTTTTCCTGAGGTTCAGGTCGGGCTGGGTGACTATGTATTTGAGGCTCTTATGATTGGTGAAGACCTCACACCTGTTACCAAAAAGGTAATGCCACCATATCTTCAGCGCATGAACTACTGCTGCCAATTCCAAGTCATGAGTAGGGTAGTTCAACTCGTGAGGTCTCAATTGTCGAGAGGCGTATGAAATCACCTTCCCATCTTGCATCAGAACACATGAGAAAACAGAAAGTTTTCGTCGGCTAAAATAACTTCCGTCGGCCTCAAGTGGCCAACGGATGTGATGTGTGAAGTTTGGATGTGAGATGTGATTTTGGATGTTATATGTGAAGTTTGAATGTGATTTTGGATGTGAGATGTGAATTTGGATGTGTATTGTGAATGTGATATAAATTGTGTTTGGATGTGAGTGTGAATAGGGGAACTAGGAAAAAACAAAAAAAAAATACCAGCTAACTTTCGTCGGCTTTGACCATAGCCGACGGAAGTTAGCTGCTTTCGACCACGTGGGCAGAAAGGCTAACTTCCGTCGGCTAGGGCCAAAGCCAACGGAAGTTAGCTGCCCCTAACTTCCGTCGGCCAGCCTAGCCGATGGAAGTTAGCGCCCCTCTGCTGACGTGGCAGAGTTCGGCGCTAACTTCCGTCGGCCACGTGAAGCCGACGAAAGTTAGCTAACTTGCGTCGGCCGCCGACGAAAGTTAGCTAACTTCCGTCTCCTCGCTTCCATCGGCCAAATGCCGACGGAAGTTAGCCTTTTGCCGACAGAAGTTAGCTTCTTCTGTCGGGAAAGGGCTAACTTCCATCGGCTTTGGCCGACGGAAGTTGCCTGGATTGTTGTAGTTACTCTAGTCCATGACGAGAGGCATCGTAGTAGACATGGAAGTCCTTCCGGATATCTGGTAGAGTCAAAATTGGGGCTAACACCAGCTATTTCTTGAGGGTTTGGAAGCTTCCTTCATAGGATGGAGTCCATTCGAACTTTACTTCTTTCTGCAACAATCTGGTCATGGGCTTGGCGATCTTGGAAAAGTTTTCGATAAACATGCGGTAATATTCGGCTAGTCCCAAAAACTCTGGATCTCGGACACACTCGTTGGCTACAACCAATTGGTTACTGCTTCCACGGTGGTTGGGTCCACTACTATCCCTCTGACAGTTATGACATGTCTGAGGAATTACACTTCAGATGTCTTGAACTCGCATTTGTTGTACTTAGCATATAATTGCTGCTCTCGTAACTTTCCCAAAGTTAGGCGGAGATGGATTTCCTACTCTTCCTTGCTCTTGGAGTAGACGAGGATGTCGTCGATGAATACTACAATGAACTTATCCAAGAACTCCATGAATACATTGTTCATCATATTCATGAAGAACGTGGGGGCATTCGTGAGTCCGAATGACATCACAGTATACTCATACATTCCATACCGGGATATGAAAGCGGTCTTGGGAATGTCCTCCTCTCTTATCCTTCGATGATGGTAGCTTGATCGAAGATTGATCTGGGAGAAGATTGAGGATCTTTTCAGTTAATCGAACAGGTTGTCAATCCGCGACAGTGGGTACTTGTTCTCAATGGTCACCTCATTCAAAGCTCTATAATCCACACACATCCTCTTTGTGTTATCCTTTTTCATGGCAAATATGACCAGTGCACCCCAAAGCAAGGTACTCGGTCGGAAATATCCCTTCTGCTCAAGCTCTTTAATATTACTCTTTATTTCGGTTGTTAACTCATTCGTGACCAACCAATACGGTCGCTTGGAGATGGGTGAGGTTTTGGGAACAAGTTCAATCCTGAACTCAATGTCCCTCTTGGGTGGCATCCCTGGTAATTCATCTGAAAAAACGTATGGGTACTCTCGAACCGCATGCACTTCTTCTACTACCATATGGTGGAGAGAGGTTCCTCTCGAACCCTAGGTGGCCATCTTAAAGGTGACGGTGATTCCATCCTCGCTTGTCATTGTATAGACTTACTGACACAGTCTATCATTCCCTTTTGCTTCATCAACCAGTCCATACCAAGGATGAGGTCTAGGCCCTTGCAATCTATAAGGATTGGGTCGGCCCAAAATAACACCCCTTGGATCTCTATCCTTATCCTCGGGCAAAATAGGTTGGCTAGCGTTTGGTTGCCGGGGGTAGCGATCATCATGGGTTTGGGAAGATGGAGTACTTCTAGTCCATTACTTTTCACAAAATGTTGGGATATGAAGGAGTGGGTTGCTCTAGAGTCAAACAATATTACTGCGGGTATGGAATTTGCAGTGAACATACCGAGGACAACTTCTGGAGCCTCTTGGACTTCTTCTACGGTGATATGGTTGACACGGGCATGGAACGATGGGTTGGGGGCAGCTACTTAGGGTTGCTTGGGGTGAGGACACTAATGAGAGTAGTGCCCTTCCTTTCGGCAGTTGAAGAAGACCACCGGTTTGCCATTCCGGTCCCTCAAGGTGTTGGTCTTTGCGGCAAGTATAGCGGGGCTGATGGAGCTGGTGGAGCTGGGCAGGGGTTCCCCGTGCTTGAACCGCTGTAGGTGCACTGCGGCCTAAAGGTGGGATGAGGGTGGTGGCTCAGCGTATGGGTGGAGGAATGAAGTGAGGTCTCTACAGGACCCTTGGTTGTGCTTGAAGGTGATCATCTTCCTCTTCTTGAGGTCCAGCTTGTTCTGCTCAGTCTCTTTGATTATGGCCTTGTTCACCAACCTTTGGAAGTCGAGGTAGTCTACCACGAAGAGTTGGACGGATAGTTTGTCCTTCAGTCCCCTAAGGAAATTGGCTTGTCGGTCAGCACCGGTATGAACTTCCTACGACGCATACCGGGCCATCCTATTGAACTCGTGGAGGTATTCCGTGACGGACTTGCTCCCCCGCTGCAAGTTACGGAACTCCTGTTGCTTCACGGCAACGATCCCAATAGGAATGTGGGCGGCTCAAAAGGTGGCGGAGAATTCTGCCCAAGTGACTACATGAGCCTCCAGCTGGGACTCACGATAGATGTCCCACCATTCGGCAGCTGGAACCTAGAGTTGGTGGGATGCAAATGCTACTCACTCCACGTCGGAGCAAGGGAGGAGTTCCAATTTCTTCCCAAAGGTCCTCAACTAATCCCCTGCCTCCATCGGGTTGGTCGTGCTTGAGAACGTGGGAGGCCTCGCGTGTAGGAACTCCGAAAGTTTAGTAGGGGGGCTGGTGTGAGGTCTTGCGGGCGTGGGGGTGGCTCTAACTGGTCCTATTGTTGTAGACGATTCATCTATGACTGCTGTTCTTGCTATTGGGGAATAGGGGAGCTACGCTAGCCGACATATTCAAAATTTCCGCCCTAAGGACCTAGGCTCATGCGCGTGTGAGAACATAGATCCGTACCTTCTAGTACTTGACGCGCTAGGTGCAACGGAAGAAGACATTGGAGCAGCGCGTCTAGCCTCTCCTCGCTTCGTCTTTGCCATCCTTCGCCGATCTGATCGATGAAGACGATGTATTCGTTCGCATGTAGACATTCATGAGAATCGCTATTGGAGCAACACCACCACAGAGTCCACACGTACAGGGATGGAGTACCTCCCACGACAGCGTGCTACCACCTCATGAGAGACGAGGATTCTTGACCTCAATGCTTGAGATCAAGAAGGGAAGGAGAGAACTCTTGGGTGGCTAGTTCTAATCTAGGCTTATTGATGTACCTTGGGTCGTGCTTATCCCGAAACCCTAAAATCCTTAACAGATCCAATCTGTTTAGCCACGTCGGAACATTCGATCCTGTATCAAAACTTCCGACAAGGTATTTTAGGTCTCTAGATACAATACGACACGCAGCAGATCCAATCTATTTTTGCCCACCTCGAAACTTCCAATACCATATCGGAACTTCTGATCAATACAAAATTCCCCGATTCTGAATCGAAACTTCAGGCTCGTTGGAACTTCCGATACCATATCGGAACTTCCGAAGCAACAATTTCTCTCTGTATCGAGACCAGAATTTAGCCGAAACTTCGAATACTCACTATCGGAACTTCCGATCCATTGAATTTTCTTGCGCATAACCTTAATTCTCCCACTTGCACAAGAACCAATTCTTTTCATGTTTTAATCCATCCCCTTCAGTGTGTGACCCGATAGATTCAAACACTAACGGGTGTTCACCGGAAACCATTTCAGACTCACTGATCAATAGCGGTACCTAGCAGCACATATTGACGTCGAAAGTGTTCAAAATCAAATTTTCATGAACCTTGATATACTCAAGCACCAGTCCCTTTACCACGCGCTATCAGTCAAGCTAAAGGCGAGATACGGGCCACCCCTATTGGTTAACTTGACACTTTCACTCGATCAAGTATCAGATTCAAATCATGGCTAACTCCTTAGTCATAGTGGCATTGCCATGCACTTTTCCAATCCAACACCTCGAGGGGCCCAGAGACGACTCTCCTATTATTAGAGGGGTAAATTCCATCTTGACCGCTCACATCCCAAGACATGTTTCACAACACACCTGAAAACAACCCTTATTACTCCCTTGTTACGGAATAGCGTTAGGAAGCATCTAAGTGTGTCACTACATATTCTGGAATCAAATGACGATCTCAGGTCCAAGGATTCTGCAGGTACACCATTTGAGATGACAACTATTGGCACATAACAATCTCAGCAGTATCTCAAGTGGGTCTGTCCAACACCATGTTCACCAACATGTGTCCACATCACTGATTTGACATCTCTATGTCTATGATCTGTGATCTATGA
This sequence comes from Zizania palustris, assembly GCA_019279435.1. Classification (NCBI taxonomy): domain Eukaryota; kingdom Viridiplantae; phylum Streptophyta; class Magnoliopsida; order Poales; family Poaceae; genus Zizania; species Zizania palustris. The sequence goes on along the minus strand of JAAALK010000287.1, from coordinate 83,295,760 downwards.
AACACAATCATCAATTAGTCGGATGTACTAATTCATGTGTCATCACTGTCCCACATGATGACAGGATTAGGGACCCTTTGAACAACATTGTCATAAAGCAAAAACTTTCACATAACAAGTCGTACTCATTAATTAAATGCATATGATATTCATTCAAGGAACAAGATAACAATTATCCCCATACATTAACATAGATACTACTAGCATCTTCCACAAACACATGACTCACTCACGCAATTATCTAATACCCATGGAGCTCATATGCGCCACATACTTGGGCTATGGAAGAGGCTTCGTCAACGGATCCACCATGTTCAAATATGTGTGCACCTTGCAAATCTTCACATCATCTCAATGATCTCGCGGATCAGGTGATATCACCGAAGTATATGATTGGACTCTTGGTGCGATCTAGGCTCCTTGGCTTGCACAATGTCACCACTACTATCACAATAGAGGTCCACTACACTAGACACACTAGGAACAACACACAGCTTAAAAACATTGAAATTGTCTGAAACCTTTCGCCACGAATTGTGCCTTATAGATTTGAACATTTCCATCAACGTCTATCTTTTTCTTCAAGATCCATTTACACTCAATAGTTTTTACGCCATCGGGTGGATCAACCAAGTTCCAAACTTGATTGATACGCATGGACTCCAACTCGGATCCAATGGCACCAAGCCATTTCTCATAGTCTGGTCCCATCACTGCTTTTGCGTATGTCTTGGGCTCATCGTTGTCCAACAACAACACATCGTAATGCCCAGTGGTCAAAAACATGTACCTCTCTAGCGCATGGACTACTCTCCCAGACCTCCGTGGGGCTGGTGCATCCACAATAGGTTTTGCAACATCTTGCACCTAATGCTCTGGCTTCAGTGGGATCTGGAACACTTTCTAGTAGCTCTCGAACCTCTTCGAGATGCACAATCCTCCAACTAACTCCTATTGAGAGACACGCTTTCTCTAGGAACACACCATTTTGAGCGACAAACACTTTGCCCTCTTCTCTATTATAGAAATAGTACCCTTTGGTTTCCCTAGGATACCCCACAAAGAAGCATTTGTTAGACTTGGGACTGAGGTGTCAGACGTCATACGTTTGACATACGCCTCACATCCCCAAAATCTTTAGAAAAGACAAATTAGGATGCCTTCCAGACCACCTCTCATATGGCGTCTTCTGTACTGACTTAGATGGAACTCTATTAATCGTAAAAGCTGTAGTTTCTAGAGCGTCACCCCAAATGGATAATGGAAGATCAGTGTGACTCATCATGGACCGCACCATGTCCAACAAAGTGCGGTTTCTCTCCTCGGACACCCCATTCCATTGAGGTGTGCCGGGTGGAGTCAGCTGTGGAACAATTCCACACTACTTCATATGATCTCTAAGCTCATGGCTCAAATATTCTCCCCCACGATCTAATCATAGAAATTTAATTGTCTTGAATGTATGATTTTGTACCTCATTCTAGAACTCCATGAACTTTTTGAAGGATTCCCACTTATGCCTCATCAAGTAGAAATAGCCATATCTACTAAAGTCGTCGTTAAAAGTAATAAAGTACTTAAATCCTTTCCTAGCCGTGTGACTCATTGGACCACACACATCAGTATGTACTATGGCCAATAGCTCACTCGCCCTCTCACTCTGTCTAGTGAAAGGCGTCTTTGTCATTTTGCCAAGTAAACAAGCCTCGCATGTGTCATATGATTCAAAATCAAATGACTCCAAAAGTCCATCACTATGGAGCTTCTATACATGCTTCTCATTTATATGACCCAAATGACAATGCCAGACGTAGGTGAGATTCAAATCATTGAGTCGTTGTTTCTTAGTACTAATGTTATAAACGTGTGAATCGTCAAGACTCAGAATATACAATCCATTCACTAATGGACAAACACCATAGAGCATGCCATTCAAAAATATTGAACAACTCTTGTTCTTTATTACGAATTCAAAACCATCTTCCTCTAAACATGAAAAAGAGATAATGTTTCTGCCTAAGGTGGGAATGAAATAACAATTGTTGAGGGGAAATACTTCATCCTCGGGACCTTCAAGATTACAAGACAAAGACAAATCATAATCTCCAAATCTAAGACATGACTCTGAGCTAGAAGGGTTAAAGCCGGAGGGTTCATCCAGGCTCCGGTCCGAGATACCCTCCGAAGGCTTCCCGTCCGCGGTGGAAAACAGCCAGAAGGATGGGACGTCTACTATATCTATCTCCTTCGAACATACTTTACCATATTAGCCCTATTCGGGGTACCGAAATAGTTTCCACTATGTTGGTTGTAATAGAGGGGTAAAAAGGTCTTTTCCTTAGAGTTTTTACCTATAAATACCCCCTTCTCATCCTGTAATAGGGATCGAATATTCAGATATTCAATACACAACTGTGAACTACTTCGAGCTATTATCCAATTCGGAGGCTTGAGATAGTCCGCTTTCACAAACACTTCGTTTGTTAGTTCTTAACTTTAGAGAACCCCTTAGCATAATCCGTTGCGCCAACAATAATCATTTAACTCCAAAACTAATCCTGATGGTAGCGACAATTAATAGACACCGACGGCTAACGTTGCAACCTTTGCACCATTCGCGACGCGGATATCTAGCTCACCACTTACACACTTTCTTACACTACTCAGCCCTACAATTATTTGCAAGTAGGAATCATCGATCCCATATCAAATACCCATGAATCATTTGGACGAGTAGCAAGATTAATTTCAATAACATTAATACCTGAAGCGGAAGCCCCACTTCCCTTCTTGTTTTTCTGCTTTTCCAGGTACACCTTGCAGTTGCACTTCCAATGCCCAGGCTTGTGGCAATGGTGGCACACATCAGAGTTGGCAGGACAAGACCTGGACTTTCCAGTTGGTTTAGACTTCACACTAGAGATCGCATCTGTAGTCTTAGCCTTCTTCCTCCTCCTATTTTTGCCCTCATTCTGAACAACCATCACATGGTTTGGTGCCTTCCTGATACTCCCCTCAGCAGATTTCAGCATCCCATGCAACTCAGCTAGTGTCTTCTCCAGTCCAACCATGTTGTAGTTCATGATGAACGGCTCAAAGCTCAGTGGGAGCGACTGGAGAATAACATGAATAATGAGGTATGGATCTAGTGGAGTGCCTAGTCTCTCTAGAGTCCCTACGCAACCAATCATCTTGATCACGTGAGGGCTCACTGGGCTCCCTTCAGCCAGCCTGCTACCAAACAAGCATTTAGACACATTGTATCTTTCTACCCTTGCTTGGTCCTAAAACATGCCCTTAAGCCCTACGATCATTTCGTAGGCATCACGTTCCTCATAACAGACAAGCATCAGGTAGCAGACATCCATGGAATCACTAGCATGCTTCTCTTAAGCACACTTATCTACTATAGAAGCATCCTCTCCTGGTTCATCATGGTGGGGTTCCTCTATAACATAATCCTTTTTCTCTTGCTTGAGAACAATTCTCAAGTTTCGATACCAATCCATAATGTTCGTTCTAGACAATTTATCTTGTTCAAGAATAGATGACAAATTAAAAACTAGAGTGCTCTTAACAGTAGACATAGTAGGTGTCATAATCTACAAAAGATTAAATGTGAGGTTTAGCACTATGCAATGTTTATCTTCTTTCCAATAAAAGATGTTCCACTATCTAAACCAGTCACTTTCCCTCTCATGACTAATAGTGGCACAAGATCCATGGTCACGCTATCTGCTAGTGAGCTTTGGCATCAGTGCTAGAAGCTAGTGTCATAGGTAAGCAACTCATTGCTAATCACATTGTATGTGACTCTTGTCGTTGGAGAAGCATCAAATGCTTGTCCAAAACTCTTATGTTCCAGGCCCAAAACTGTTTTGATAGCCTCGTCAAGTGAACCAACACTATGCGTGCAGAAGTCCGATCGATGAAGACTACGTAGTCATTCGCATGTAGACGTTCACGAGCATCGCCATTGGAGCAACGCCTCCACGGAGTCCACACGTACAGGAATGGAGTACCTCCCACGGCAGCGCGCTAGCACCGCACGTGAGAGACGTGGATCCTTGACCTCAATGCTTGAGATCAAGAAGGGAAGGAGAGAACTCTTGGGTGGCTAGGTCTAATCTAGGCTTATTGTTGTACCTAATACGTCCTCCTCTCCTTATATAAGGCTGAGGGCCCCTGGGTCGTGCTTATCCCGAAACCCTAAAAGCCGTAACAAATCCAATCTGTTTGCCCACGTCGGAACTTCTGATCCTGTATTGGAACTTTTGACAAAGTATTTTAGGTCTCTTGATAAAGTACGACACACAACAGATCCAATTTATTTTTTCCCACCTCGGAACTTCTGATACCATATCAGAACTTCCGATCAGTACAAAATTTCCCGATTCCGAATCAGAATTACTGGCTCATTGGAATTTCCGATACCATTTCGGAACTTCCGAAGCAACAATTGCTCTTTGTATCGAGACCAGAATTTAACCAGAACTTCTAATACTCACTATCGGAACTTCCGATCCATTGAATTTTCTTGGGCATAACCCTCACTTGCATGTGGGCTTGTTGCTGTTCCATCTGAGCCAACAGAGCTGTTGTAGAAATTGCGTTAGCTACAGCAGGTTTCGTGGAGTATGGTGTTTAGAGTGAACCTTGAATGGTTCTTATAGAGGGAGAAAGAATTTATACTAGTTCAGTCCTCCCTGGATGGATAATTGCACTACATCCAGTTCATAGTGGATTTGGCATAGTTTGCCTCTGCCGACCCCCTATTACAAGGGCATGGCCCAGCTTTTATAGGCACACAGGCCAAAGGAAAAGACCTAAATGCCCTCTACAAGTTGTAGGCTTTATAGGGGCAAAAAAGGAAAAGGCTATACTACTATACAGCTTTACAACTTTTACAGATGTGGCACATAAACGTCACTTCTAAGCAGATATACAGCATACCAGGGGTGAAGGGGTCCCGGTATGGCTTTATACTAAAGTGAATCTGGGATATTTCTTCTAGTTCGAAGTGCTTGCCGGAGTCCTTCAGGCGGAGGCAACTGCGAAGGCTTCGAAGGGCACTCCAAAGCGGACCCGAAGAGGGCTCTGAACTGGCCCTCGGAGTGGGCTCCAAAGGACTCCGAAGAGGGCTTTGAAACGGACTGGAGAGGCCCCGGAGGCTTGGCTCCGAAGGGAACTTGGAGGCCTGGCCTTTCATGGAATTGACTTCGCCAGGAGGGATTGTGCTTCGTCTTCAGGCTTCGGTGGGGACAGACTCCGGGCTCGAGGCATTCGGAGGCTGACATCATTTGGCCCCTGTTTAAGGGAAAACTCATTCCCCCAATAGTAGCACCTCGCACGCAGCCCTTCGAAGCGAAGGGGTGCGCGCGCTTCAGGAAAAATGACTTGGAGTAAAATGTAGCTTTAGAGAAGGCAGTCCTTTGGAACTCAAGTGAAGGCTGGCTTCAAACCGCGCAGGCAGTAAATGCCTGTCTGAGTGACGAGACACTCTCTGGGAGCCTAAACTCCTTTGCAACGGTTAGAAAGCGCTGGGGGCGGGGGACGCGACGGTTCACTTCAAATTCACCCTGGGCCCACCTATCATAGACTGTGGAGGCCAGAGTAACTAGTGAAAAAAGGCTTCGGCGCGGGATCCGTGGACGTTTTTTACCGCCTATAAAAAGGGATTCACCGCACCACGGCTCCGCCTATGCTCTCATTTGCTTCCTGCTCCAACTCCTAGCATCCTTTGCCATCTTCTAGCCACCTTCAGCTCCGCGCACAGCCTACTTCGCAGCTTCTCAGCACCCTTCGCGCCGAAGCCCTACAAGATGTCGAAGAAGGCTGCAACGAAGAAAGCCTTCGCCCTGGTCGCGAGTTCAAGCTCCATCTAGGCTCAGGCGGCGGCGGCAAAGCCTACAGCGAGGCGCTTAGGGCCGAGGGACCTTCGGTCGCCGTTGGACATGTTTGAGCAAACACTGGAAATGAAGGTTTTGGCTTCGATGGAGGAGTCTGTTCATAAAGTCTGTGAGGGCAAGATTTCCGAGGGGATCCAGCTCCGGGTGCCTGAGAAGTGAAATACAATCCCGAGGCCTCGGGCTGAGGAGGTCGTTCTTTTTTAGCTTTCTTTGAGGCCGGCCTCAGGCTGCCGGCAGTGGATATGCTAAGCGAGGTGCTAAAGGCATACAACTTTGAGCTTCTTCACTTGTCTCAGAATGTCGTGGCGAGGCTAGCGATCTTCGAATGGGCCATGAGGGCCAAAGGCTGCGAGGGGCGCGCGAACATCTTCATCGCCCTCCATGATGCGAGCTGCCAGCTTGTAACACCCCAAATTTTCAAGGAAATAAAAATATCATTTAATCTATTTTCCTGGAATTATTTATTTTGGAAATACCTTTAATGCCCTCCTTAACCTTTTTGAACTAGAACCTAGATGAAATGGCCAAACCAGAGGCTAGAAAATTTTGTATGAGTTCCCAAGACCAAAATATATTTTTTAGAATTTTTACAAATTTTTATCACCCTTGGAAGTAGCCTAAATATTTTAAATCGATTTCTGTAATTATTTTTATTCAGAAAAGCATTTAAACAGTAACGGGCCCTCCCCCTCCCTTTCTCTCTCTCCCGACCGGCCCAGCCCACTCCCTTCCCCGCGCCCGTACTGACACCCGGGCCCCACCCGTCAGAGACCCTCTCCTCTCCGCGCGCGCGCCCGACCGCCCGACCCCACCCGTCAGTCGCCTTGCTCGCTCGCTCGCGCCCGCTGCCCGGTGGACCCCACCTGTCAGACCCGTCTTCCCCATGGGATCTGCCCCCAACCCCCCCCCCCCCTCACTGGCCGAAGCCCTAATCACGCCTCGGATCCGCCCCCGCTGGCCCCCTCCCTTTAATCCGTCGCCGACAATGAATTCCCCTCAACACGCCGACCGTTTCCCCATTAAAACCAGCCTGATTGCATCCCGATTCGATGTATCTGCATGCAACCCGAAGCTCGACGGCATTTAAATGCGTTAACCCTCGGCCACCGCCAATTGCGCCCCCTCTGCCCCCGCCGGTGACTCTATTTAAACCCCTGGTACCCCACATTCGACCCCCACGCTCACACATTGCAAGAACACACCTTCGTGACCGCTAGGACCTCACCAACCTCGGCCACCCCTGCGCCGACGACGAACCCCGCCGGATCGTCGTCGCCGACAAGGAACCCGAACCACTCCGTCGTCTACCCTCGTCGCCGGCCACGCTCCGTTGACCTCTCGCCACCGCAATGGTACCCCCGTGTTCCCTTTAGCGTCCTCTTTCCATTTCTAGGCTTAGATAGGGCCGTCGTCGCTCGCCGTGGCCTCTGGCCCGCTCGCCGTCACTAGAGAAGACGACCGGCACGGGCTGAGTACCCGTGCCGTGTCGGATTCATTCCCAACCATGCGATCCTGATCCAACGGCGGAAGTTACGTTGTCTCGCAATTTAATCTGATGCGTTGGATCGTAGCGAAGCGGTACGGTGTGATCTCGTGCGTCCATTAGTATTTAATCTGATGTTATATTTATTTTATTTATATTGAGAAGACTACGACGCCGCCGAGGAGCCGGAGTATTTTCCCGAAGTTCCTCCCTCCCCTTTCGCTTAACAAGGCAAGTCACCAAACCAATCTTTTAAGCATATTGAACCCATGTTTTATTAAACTATCACTAAAACACACAGGATATACATGCATTAGTCAAATGAAACCCTTACAATATATTTATTAGGATCTCCCGATCTTGATGTGCAACCCAAGCCATTCTATCTAGCCTAAACTCCTTGTCACCATATGAGTAGTACTATTAGCTAGTGTCCAATGTATCGACACAATTGCTATAGGATTAAAAATGAGTCGTAGCAACTTGGTTCTACTATATGATCCACGTTATCCTTATCTTTGGAATTATGTTGGTGATAGAGTTTTGGTTGCGAGTGTATGCATGGTGGGTTCCGGGTGCAAGCTAGGGCATTGGTCGGTAGCACCCGGGGCACTATAAGGACCGGTCTGAGGGATCCGTTGCAATACACTTCCGTCCTAACCACAAGTCTAATGGGTAAGTCCTAACTAAGGTATGGAGTGTTCCAAACCGAGGACACCACATGGAGATGGGTCAAGCAGCACCTGCGGGTGGCTTGTACCGACGTGGCACAAAAGGGGGTGCGACGTTAGCTGGGATGCGTCCCGACACGCCGGCGAAACCTAGAGCGGGTGGTTATCGGTTGGAGCATTTCATGCTAAGGTTTTGGCATGAGTTCCCGTGGTATGGGTCATCTCGTTAAGCTTTGGTGTATGGGATGAGTGCGTGCCTTGTGGGTACAGTAGTACATCTCTGATCAGAGTCATAAATCTTTTTGAAAAGCCGAGCCCATGGTCAAGGGCGGGTTGCGTGACATCCCACAGTTAGTTTACTTTTGGAATGGATGTGCATGATGGTTTGACATGTAAGGACTGTTGTGCGAGGAGGGAAAGCGTACTCCTCGAGTTAGATGGTAATATTGATGTTCATGTTTATTATTCCACATGATTAAATTTGACTACACTAAAGTCAATAACTGAAAAATGTACTTTTCCGCACTTTTAGCCATTGTCCTTCCTTTGTTATTATCTTGCATTACTACTTGATTTGCGGTGGCTTGTTGAGTACTCTTTGCACTCATACCCGTTGGACACACAATTCAGAGGATGCTTACTACGAGGATGGTCTGGAGTAGCGACCCAATCAAGAAGAAAAATCATGAAGAAGGCGTTCGTCATGCAGTTTATTTTTATTATTATTTTTATTTCACTCTTATGTAATAATATGGCCTGTGTACCATGAATGTTTGTCGTATGTACGCTGTCACATGATGAACCTCTTGTAGTCTTTCTTTGGAAATTCAATAATGTCTCGATTTGTTAAATCGGGGCGTCACACAACTGAAGCTGAGGGAGGGGGCAGACTGCATGGAGAGGGCCTTGGCCTTTGGGCGCGCCAACTTCTAGCTCTGACAGGAGTTCCAAGATGACTTCCCGGCGAGGGATGTAAACAATAAGTGGTATTCGAAGTGGGACTAGGAATGGTTCTACGCTTCATTGGGCGCGGACTCCCCCTTCGGAGTACCAACACACTCATTTCCTACCGACGCGAATGTGTGGTGAAGGCGAGCCCCGAAGCACTTCGGTCAAAGATCCTGCTTCTACGGAGGGTGGCTTCGAGAATGAGCATGAGGGACTTAGCCGAAGAGTTCATCACCCTTCGGCTCAGCCCCCTTGCGCTCTCTTGGCCAAAGAATCTGTTCCATCCTTCGGGCTCGGAGGGACCGAGCGAGGTGTCGGTGGAGCACCTTGGTAAGACTTCGAAATTCTTTATCTTCATACTTCGCAGAATTAACTTGTGCTGACTTGAAATCTTGATGAAGCTGTTCGTGACGTGCGGTCTCCGGAGGAGGAAATTGTGGCCACAAAGCGTGTTGTTGGGAGCGCTGGAACTGAGTGTGGACCTGGCTCAGTGTCGAAGGGGTCCAGGCGCTTAGAGACTTCGCCAGCTCAACACCTTCGGTGAGCGGCTCCAATAGGAAAAGGGTGGATGATGAGGAACCCGAAGCCTCGAGGGTTCGCTCGGAGCCCTTGGCGGACGATGCCCTTATCATGACGGAACATGCGTCTGAGGACCTCGATGCTGAAGCAGAGCCAACAGTTGCTCCGGTGGCAGCAACCAAAGTTGCGACTCCAGAGACTGCGGCAGTGACCCCTTCGAGCGCGGGGGTTGGGGCCCAGCCCGCGCAGCGAAGGGACTAGGGAGTGCACATCCCTCCTGCCTCCTTCGAGGACATCTCCTCAGACAAAGGTAGACTTGATCACAATTCTCTTTACATTCATGTATATTGACTTGTAATTTTATTCAGATGCTAGTGGCGGCACGAGGCCCGTCGTGTCGAGGCTTGAGGGGACCTCCAACATTAGCAGGAGTAGCAGCAGCAGCTCGGAGTCCAAGAGCTCTTCGTCCAAAGAGGACGAGGGGGACAACCATGGCGAAGGAGTCCTTTAGGAGCAGGCCAAGGAGGTCATCAAAGTAGTGAACCGGAGCCCGGCTCCATCGGAACCTACGTTGGAGGAGCCCGTGACAGAGATGGGCCGATCTCTACATCCGAGGGGACCTGTGATGGAGGCGGATATAAACTCGTTCCACGAGGGCTACGTTGCTGTAGGGGAAGGGGGCTTGGTGGCACAGCTTAGCTGCTCAAGCCCCATCGACCTCTTCGCAAATGCCCACGAAGCCATCGTCCTGGTGAGCGAAGCCTCACACGGTCTTCGAGTCATACTTGTTTTTTACCCAACATTTAGGATTTTCTTGAATCTTTTTAGGCTTTCGCGTTGAATGCTACAGTAGCAGTAGCCTCCACGAATCATCAGATGACCCATCTAGCGGAGGAGAGGGACACCCTTTGACGCCAGGCTTTGGAGGAGGCTAAAAGGCGAAGGCAGGTTGAAGCGGCGGTAGAGGTGGCGAGGTCCGAGGTAGTCAATGCGAGAGAAGCCTTGGCCTCGGAGACAGAAAGACTTCGAGATGCACTTCAGGCTTCGGAGGAGACCTTGAGCAACTGGGGACTGAGTGCCTGGCCCTGGACTTCAACCCTCAGGACCCAATCGGGGACTGCCTCGAGTTCCTGAAGATGGCTGCTACGACGGCGAAGATGTCGATGAAGGGCTTCGCGCTGATGGCTGGGTGAGTGGCTGGCAAAGGAGTGTTGCAAATGCTCCACAACGTGGGGTGCAACCACCTCGAGGCAGCAACTTCAGTCACGCCGGTGGCCTTCGGAGGCCAACACTTGGTTTCGCCACCCCGGATGTCCGCGGAGTGTAGCGCCAGCTTCAAGAGCCTTGGAAGGCCCAAGGGTGCGAAGCAGTCCTCGACCTCCGTCGGATCTACCGCCTTCGTTGAGCCAGGGCACAAGCCTCGCCAGCTCATCCTTCGACGTCGAAGCATCTGCCCTCGAAGGTGTAGACCTCCTTAATCTTTTTGTAATTCATAGCTGTAGGCTTGTAAACAACTTATCAGTTTATTAATAGAAATGTGGGGTACTTTATACCTGCCCAGGCTCAGCCTTCAGATGTTGAGTTTGAGGTATTGAGGATTCTAAGGAGCTTCACCATCTTTGGTTGGTGCTCGAAGTATCTAGATCCGAAGACCCCCCTCGGTTCAAACTTTTGAGGGGTCCTAGCAGCGAAGCCATTCCCGAAGTAGCCCAAGAGATTCTGGCTACCGAGAAGACGGAGCCCCTTCGAAGTTCCTCATCCTCACCAGACTTAAGCTATTTTGAAGTGGGCTTAAGTGGCGAGGGGGTGCCGTCTTTGGGTACGGCCTTACAAGGCAACGAAGCCCTAGACTTTTCTGCCTTCGACGTGGCACCACCTGCATCTCAGACTTGGACCAACCTGCAAGGTGAAAGATGAGGTCTGCGGGCTTCGGAGCATGGACGGTCCAGCCGCGGGAGATTAGGCTTCGATGGGGCTTCGTCCAGCCGAAGGGGCCCATGCCCGAAAGAATAGCATGTGAGGGTCGAACATGTTGGGGCCTCGAGCTCGCTTTTTCTTAGGCTTAGATACAGACTACTCGTAGTTTTGTTTTCGAAGTGTATTTGTAACATACTTTGCTATTATCATTCAATGAATGAGATTTATTATATTTGCATACTTCATCTGCATGCTTCGCATGAATTGAGTGTTTCGAACGTTTAGCTTGTCAGGCTCATACCGCACATTTCATTTGCACACTTTGCATAAATAGCTCGGTCCCCCCTTGCGCATGGCGGATAGGGACTTAGTCGTTGCCGGTGTGAGCAATTAAGAATTGCGGGATCATAATGGTGACTAGAGGCGGGGTGAATAGGCGCCTCGATAGTTTATTTCAATGTGATGGCCAAATCAAATCACCCAACGCACCTCTAAAAACACAAATTCAAGTTTCAAATTAATCAGTACAAAAGGTGAGCTCAAACAGATTCAAACGCCCCAAAACAACTTTGTTTCAAGTTTTTAATCAACTAGTATCAAATCACTCACACAACCAACCAATTCAAGTTTGTAGAGACCAATCAACTTGTTTCAAATTAATCTCACATGAAATTCATACACTTCTGAAATTTTCGGACGATGAATAGTGAAAGTAACTTCAATAACATGCATTTTACAAATTCTGATTTAGAGTGCACATTTCAATTTTCATGTTAGTTTCAGATCAGCATATTATATATCAAACCGTGTCAACAAAGCAATAATCTGAATATTCAGCACATAGAGCACTAGATTCAGAATCTTGAAGAGTAAACACGTATGCAGTAACTGTAGCAAATCCGACAACGATGAAACAATTAATTTCAGAACCTGAATTACTTTTCATCAAACCATTTCAGGTACAGATTTAATATGAAAAATAGGAATCACAGTTTTGATCTTCATTCAGATTAGAATTCAGAATTCTTGTATCAATTCAGAATTGTCGGATGATGAATAGTAGCAGGATTGAATAACTCAGCACTTTACTATTCACTAACAGGATTTCATTTCAGAAAATAACCTCTAGAGAATCAGGTCAAAAATCTGCACAAATTTCTGTTCTATTTCAAACACTAGACATTTCTGATTCAACAACATGTACATCAAATTATCTCACAACAGATTTAAATAGAAGTCCAGGAAAACAATTTGAACTCAACTCAAGACATTTTAAACATTCAGTTTTAATCAATACATCAGGAATACATTACAATTTCAATTCAGAATTGAATTCAGAAAATTGGTACTGATCTCTATATACTAATACTGTAACAGATCATACATCCATCCAGAAAAACAATTTCAGACCAGAAAGTTCCCTTCTCAGCAATGCTTTCAAACTATTCCTTTTTAGAATAAACTGAATGCTCTTCAAGGGAGTATATTCCTCAAACAATACAATTCAGAAGTATTTTGGAATAATCATCAACTATTATTCAGTATTTGACATCACTCAGGAAAATAGATTCAAACTGAGTAATCACTTTAAAAGACAATTCATGAGCATATTTCCTATTTTCAGTCAAGACTTCATTTCAAACTGAACTTCACTGAAGATTGATAGGCAAGTTGAACTTATTGCTGAATCTCAAGAGAACAGGATCAGAAATCAGAAAGTATGAAGAAGCTGATCAGAGGCTATAGACATTTTTCTGAAAAACAGAAATGACAACACTGTTCAACTTATTGGACAAGGCACTTTTGTAGTTCTAAACTTCCACCAAAACTTTCAGTGCTAGAGACAAGAAATGAGAGTATTCAACCTTCAAAACAGTCTCAAAAACACTTGAAATCAGACTGAAGTTGATTTAAACACTAAAATTCAGTAACTCAAACTCTTGACAAAATTAACAGCACAACTGAAATATTCAGACATGATCACTGCTCCTTGACAGAACTCATTTGATCAGATCATAAACAATTACTCACTAAACTATATGATTCATATCCTTCAACATGGCTCATTCAATCACATTTAAATGCATCCTAATTGAACACACAGAGTAAAACTCATCAGAGGACAGACATAATCATCAAGTAAAACTAAAACTACACTCAAATCTAAATCAATTCAAGCATCAAGAAACTTCTGTAGTTATATCAATCACACCGAGAGATAATCACCCTAAAAGCCATCTCAGATCATCAAGTAAATCACAGAAAAGTTTACGTGAAACTTACCTGAAAAAATCGCTGAGAAATTCAGCTATCTGGATGGTGAACATCCTTGCCGGCAGGGCTGTAGAAATCCGGCACAAAGCTCTCGCGCTGTTCACTGTAATGCCATAGTAGCAGAGAAAAGCACTCGGATGTTCTAACTTTGCAAGAGGTAAAAACGAATTTGATTTCTCTATTGCTGGAATGTTCTCGTTTTAGTTCTGATCGGCCAGGGCAGGGAGATATTTATCTCACCTGCCCCATGTTTCTATAAGGCCTTTTTACAAACAGCCCCCTAAAAAGACTCAATATTCAAAACTGAAAATACAAACTAGAAAAACTCTATTTTACTCTAGACCCCTCTTTAGAATATTTTTAGAATATATATATACTCCAAAAATACTCTAAAAAGTACACACTATGACACAAAAAAAATTAAACTAAAACTTGACACTATTTTATTAAAATAGTAAAAACGGTAAACGTTTCGACGGTTTTCAGCAAAAACTGACAAAGCCTTTTCAGCCCTTCGACTCGTGACACCGCTTTGTGACTCCGAGCGCCAGCAAGCCACTTCCGCTCTCGATCCCTTCGAGTCGCCCGAATGCTTGTCCTGGCCTCCATCTCACAAACACGGTCGACACGCCGTCACAGTCAACCGTCTGTCCATGTCTCGCTCTATCTCTTCATGCACTCTTGAGATCTTCTCCAACTTTGCCCGGCCTCCCTGATCCACGGCATCAAGCTCCCCGCTCGATCATCGATCACCCGTCGTCGACAGTCGGTTAGCATCTCCACCCTGCACAAACAAGACAAGCCAAAACAACAACGAAACGCACTGCCAAAACCCTCGGTAGGCACACCTTCACTCCACATCAAAACCCTCAATGCACTTCACATACTCTCGACCACTCAACCACTCAGACGGTCATCCTTGTCAATCACTCATCATTCAGACTGAAACCACCCTTGGTTTCTCAAGAATGCGGAGGGATGCGCCTTTTGGCGGCTTCGAACGCTTATATCGCGTCAATTGAAGGCCTCTTTTGGGCTTCGAATGCTTTAATTTGAAGCAAAGCAAGGCTTCGGCATACTCAAATTAAGCAAAGCATGGCTTCGACATGCTTGGTTTTAGATAGTAAATATGCGCAAGTGGGGCTTCAAAGCACATTTAGATTGTAGTGGAAGCATGACTTCGGTATGCTTAAATCTTAGATTAGATTTTGACACGCGAAGCGAGTCTTCGGAGCATGTTGAGATAGCGAAGCAAGCCTTCTGAGCTTGATCCTATAACGAATGAAAGGAATATGTTGTGTGGATTCACCAATCCTACGATAGGCTTTGGTCACCTTTGGCTCTTTAATAGATGCTTTGAACCCAGAGGATCAGAAATCTGTTCTTTTAAAGTCCTTAGACTCTTCTATGGATGCTATTGTGGGATCGGAATGGCGACTATAGGGGGGTGAATAGGCGCCTCGACACTTTCTCGTGAATGTGATGGCCTGTTCAGATCACCCAACGCACCTCTAAAATTCAAATTTCAAAGTTATACCAACCAAAACAAATCAGAGCAATAGAAACATCCCAATTCACAAAACTTGATTTATACTTTGACTTGACACTCATGCAACAACAAGTTTAGCTCTAAGTAATCAGAACAGAATGTGTAAGAATACTTGCAATCTGAACACTTTTGCTGAAAATGAACACAATACTTAAACCAAATCTATCAACTAAGACAGCTTGCAATGAACTCAAAATAGTCCTCAACTACAAACCTAAAACAGAGTTCAAACTTCAAACACATAACTGCATTTTCATAACAACTCAGAACTGACGATGAAAATTTAATTTCAAATGATGAATTTGTTCTGAATAAAACTATCCAAACCTGAAAACAGTATTCAGAGAATCAATTTATTTCTATCAGATTATCAATTCAATCAATCATGACTTTTGTTTAGCTTAGCAGTAGATTCTGAACATATTTCTATAAATGAGTTTATCTCAAAATCAGAACATAAGTGCTGGTATCAAATTAGTGCAAATTAGTGCAAGAAACCAAAACTGGAACTGTAATAATTCTATTCAAACTTGAGTTCAAATCCCTGATTACAGTACACTCCAAAACAAAAATTTCAGAAACTTAACTCACAACTAGAGATGATAGTATGGCACACACTAGATGATACACAGCATTTTCAGAACACGAGGATTCAGTTATGAAGATTGAATTTCAAAATAGGAAGCAAAATCAGTCTAGTTTACTGAAAACAAGTAATATCTCAACTTGGGATTCAATAGATCACAAACTCAATTCTGAATACATCAAAATGTGTAACAGATCAAATATGATTTTCAGGATTGTTCAAAAATTCAGAAGAGAGTCATGAAACTATTTACACAGTCCAAAATTCTAACAGAGAATTGACCATAACTTTGAAATGGTAATTTTGAGTTCTAAGAAGCATATCAATCAGACCAGACCAAAGAATTAACAACCTTCATGAATCAGTAAATTCAAAGTCTAAACACAACTACTGTCATTTCTGAAAAACATCAATTGTAAGCTTGACACAAACTGGATGAAGAATAGTATAATTTTTCAAAACAGATTCAGTTTTGAGATTTGTCAAAACTACTTCAATTCAGATATCCTCAATACTATTTCAGACTTGAACACAACATCTAACTATACAGAACCACAACTTGAAAGATGTAGCTAAACTCTAAACAGAATCAGACTTCAAATACAGAGTACTTACCAAACAAACTGAAAAAGAGCTTCTAAAAGTGAACAGAGATTTCAGTGGAAATTTATGAAATGAACCTAAGCAGAGATTTCATGTAATAAACCAGAACTGAACAGGTACTGAAACATATTCAGTAAATACATCAGATTAGTGCAGCTATTTTCTCAATCAACCAAAAACAGGATTATCAACCTAAAAGAACCCTCAGAATTTCTTTAGATTAGCAGCTGAGTCAACTACACAATCACCATCCACCAAAACTTCAGAATCAAATACCAAACACCCTACCAATCATCTATAGATAACCTGATGAACAATGAGACACGGAAATTGGAAAACTGAAAGTTATTCTGTGACTTACAGGATGAAGAGCAGCAGTCCTCTTTTGTCTTCTGAAATAATTCCTTGAATAAGATCTCCTCCTCCTCAGATGATTTCTTGTGTAAAAACATGAAGTATATTCCCTTGATCAATCACTCAAAACTAGATCAGAACCAGTTGGAAATAGAACAGACAAAAATCGCCATGCAACATGTTCTTGGCGGCGCAGACAGGACAATTTCCTCCCAAGATTATGAATAGTGTTTTTGGATCAGCAATAGAACATTAGATGGGTAAACAGTACACAACTCCCCCTCACATGATGCCATAGGGATGACAAATGCCATGCTCTGCCCTCAAAAATGCAAAACGAGAAGCATCGAGAGGCATGGTGAAAATATCTGCAAGCTGATTCTGAGTATCGACAAAACACAATTCAATATCTCATTTTTCATTATGATCTCTTAAAAAGTGATAACGCACGTCAATGTGTTTGGTCCTAGAATGCTGTACTGAGTTGTTTGCTAAACTGATTGCACTATTGTTATCGCAAAATAATGGAACACGTGAAAAATCCAACCCAAAGTCCCGCAAAGTAGAAACCATCGACAAAATATGTGCGCAACAGCTAGCGGCAGCTACATATTCAGCCTCGATTGTAGACTGTGCAACGCTAGAATGTTTGCGTGAAGACCAACACACAAGAGATGAACCTAGAAAATGACATGTCCCAGAAGTACTCTTGCGATCAATACGGCATCCAGCAAAGTCAGCGTCAGAAACCCTCTCAAGCATAATGAAGATGATGCAGAATACCAAATACCGAATTCAAGAGTGTGCTTGAGGTACCTTAGAACACACTTGAAAGCTTAACGATGTGAAGCCCTGGGAGAAGCCTGATAACGAGCGCACAGACACACAACAAAGTGTATGTCCGGCCTCATAGCCGTCAAGTAAAGAAGGGAGCCGATCATGCTGCGATATTCCTTCTGGTCCACTTCTTCTCCGTCTTCATCTGGATCAAGTGCAACAAAAGTACCCATCGGGGTAGCAAGAGGTTTAGCATCAGACATGTCAAAATGTTTAAGCAGGTCTTTAGTGTATTTTGTTTGATGGACAAAAGTTCCTTTTTTTGCTTTGTTTGATTTGCAAACCTAGGAAGAACGTCAGCTCGCCCATCATTGACATCTTGAAATCCCTGCTCATGGATTAGTAAACTTGGCAACAAGAGTATGAGATGAACCACCAAATATTATATCATCAACATATATTTGGACGAGTAAGAAATCTTTGCCATGCATGAGAGTGAACAAAGTTTTGTCAACAGAACCCATTTTGTACCCGTGCTCAATCAAGAACTTCCTAAGGCGGTCTTACCACGCCCTCGGAGCTTGCTTGAGCCCATATAGAGCTTTGTGAAGTTTAAAGACTCTAGAGGGTACTTGGGATTCTCAAAGCCAGGAGGCTGCTTCACATACACATCCTCTCCTATGAAACCATTTAGGAAAGCGCTTTTTACATCCATTTGAAAAAGTTTAAAGCTGCGCGAAGATGCAAAAGCAAGCAAGATCCTAATAGCCTCAAGTTGAGCTATCGGTGCAAAAGTTTCTTCAAAGTCAACCGCCTCGACTTGAGAATACCCTTGAGCCACTAGCCTAGCTTTGTTTCTCACTATCGCCCCATCCTCCCCCTATTTGTTTTTGAAAATCCATTTTGTACCAATGATGTCAATGTCAGGGGGTGCATCAACGAGAATCCAAACCTAATTTCTATCAAAATTTTCAAGTTCCTCATGCATGGCGTTGATCCAACTCGCATCAGACAAAGCATGACTAACATCTAAAGGTTCAAAATTTGCAACAAAAGCAGAATGAACGAAATGAGCATGAGATCGGGTTACTCGTTCATTTAGCTCGCCGATGATCTGATCTGGAGGATGCATTCTTTGAATACGAAACTGTGCTTCTCTCTACGACAGAATCTCCCCCTCAACTCTTGCCAAAGTTTGCTCCAAACTCTTAGAAGTAGAATCTTTAGGTCCTCTTGTCGAAGTAGTCGAAGCTTCTGGAGTTGTCGTAGAGGGAGGTAGTGGTACATCATCAGAATCTTCATCATCTAATGGATCTTCTTCCTAAAAAAGTGTTTCACTCATATCGTACTCACTTGCAAATTCAGAGTTAGTACTAACACATGGAGAAGTTTCATCAAAATTTACATCACAAGATTTAACCATAGTGTTAGTTTCAAGATTGAAAACACGATAAGAGTAACCATGCAAAGAATAGCCAAAAAGATCCCATCAGATGCGCGCGATTCAAATTTATCCAAATTACCTCGCTTTAGGATGAAGCAACAACATCCAAACACTCTGAAGTGAGTGACCTTAGGCTTCCTCCCAAAGTGAAGTTCATAAGAAGTCACATTTAGTAAAGAGTGCAAATAGATCCTGCTGGAGATGTAGCATGTTGTACTCATGGCTTCAACCCAAAATTTTCTAGAAGTCCTATGCTCGTTGAGCATCGTCCTAGCCATCTCCACAAGTGTGTGATTTTTCCTCTCAACCACACCATTTTGTTGAGGGACTCTAGGTGCAGAAAACTGATGTTCAATTCCATGTTCAAGGCAGAATTCTGCAAAACAACTATTCTTGAACTCGGTGCCGTTATCGCTTCGAATTACTTTCATTGCACCAGGGAGTTCATTGAATAGCCTCAGTGCTAAGCTCCAAAAGTGTATGAACACTTCATCCTTGATCACAAGAAAGAAAACCCAAGAGTTATGAGAGTAGTCGTCAACAACAACAAGTACATACCATTTACCGCCTAACGAGCTAACCCGGGATGGACCAACAATATCCATGTGAAGAAGCTCACTGGGTTGCTCAGTCATTACAATGTTTATGGGGGAATGCGAGGTGGCAACCATTTTTCCAAGACGGCATGGAGCACAAATGAGGTTCTTCTCAAATTTTAGCTCGGGCAATCCTCGGATAATTCCTAGGGCACTCAATCTCGCTAGAAGATAAAAGCTCATGTGCCCTCGTCTCCTATGCCACATCCAAAGCTCAGAAGATGGTTCATCTAAAAGGAAATGAGAGGATCCAAAATACTCAGAGAAATCAGCTCCAAAAACTCTCCCTACTCTCAAGATTTTGCAAATGAAAGCACCAGAAGAATTAAGCACATAAGAGGCATCACGACCAAAATGAACCTCAAAGCCCTCATCAAGTAATTGTGAATCAGAAAGCAAATTGTACCGTAAGTCCTCAACCAAAGCAACATTTGTGAGAGTGAAATTTTCATTAATTTTGATCATACCTTTGCCTTTCACTCTGCTTTTGTGATTGTTTCCAAATGTGATGATTTCTTGAAGCTTGGCTGAGGTGTAGATGGAGAACCATGAAGACTTTCCGGTCATGTGACGCAAACACCTGGAATCAATGATCCACTTCTCCTCCACCCTCCCATACCTCCCGTAAGTAGAGACGGGAGATCTTGAGTACTCAATGCTGGGTTTAGAAATAAGATGCCTAGGTATCCAGCACTGAACTACTCGAGAAGTAGGTAAAGCAAGAGACTGTGTAGGATGAGAGTCATACTCAACATGAGGTCTTCATGCAAATTGCTGAGGTCTCCTAAAATGATTTGGACCAAAACACCAACGTGGTCTATCATCATACGAAGCATGATATAAACCACGATGGGCATAGCCACTCATAACTATATGGAGCCTCGTAATCAATATAAGTATGATAACCATAATCATGCATATCAAATGAATGATAATCATGAAAATGTAAAGCATGAGCACGGCATTCATCTTTAATACGTCTATAGCAAAAACCAATCAAATGACCTACACGATGACAATAAGAGCATTAAAAAACTTTCTTGGGTGTAGGTTTATAGGTTTCAAGTGCAAACCTCACAGTTTTCCTAGGTTTTTGCTTGGAGTCAGTCTTGAGTGGTGGAATGATTATCTTTTTAGGTTAGGTAGGATTTTTGGCTTTTTGAGGTGTGTCTAACTGGGCTCTCTCTTTCTCAATGGTAGTAGGTAGAGTGAACACAGTTTGGCTTGGGGTATTAGATGAAGTTGTCTCATAACCTAACCCAAGAGCTAACCATGCCCTATCAGCGCACATTTTTGTTTTATCCAAAAGCAAATACATTTTCCCTTTCCCTTCAGTGCATTTATCTATCATGGAAAGCAGATAATCATTCTCACACTTAAGTTTTTCTATTTGCTCTCTAGCAAAGCTGAGTTGGTCCTTAAGAGTGATGCAAGTGGACACGCCGGCTGCACATCCTTAGAACACTCAGCACTCTCCAATCTAGCCTTAAGTTCATCAACATGCCTATCTCTCAAATTAATTCTTTCAACGAGTAAAGGACAATTCATGCATTCGTTGATGACCGCGGGACTAGACTCCTCCACCAAGAGTTGCTTCTGAACATTTTCAAGTTTTTCAATGTTTTGAGCATGAATCAGACACAACTGAGCAAGTTCCTCCATTACAACAAGACATGACTCACATTCAGCAATTTTAGACTTAGACTTCAATAAAGCAAGTTCAATAGAAAGTGATTCAATTTTAAGCTTTAGTTCCTTTCGTTCTTTAGCAGCAAGTTTAAGCAGACTATCTTGTGAAATAATTGCATCATGTAATTCATCATTTTGAACAAGTAACTGATCAAGTGATAGACTAACCTTAGATGAGTCAAGCTCATCGCTGCTGTGCTTGTCATTTGCCATGAAGCAGAGGCCGTTGAAGTCCTTCGCCTTTTCCTTTTTTTCTTCATTCTTGCATGTTTCTTCTTCATCAGAGCTTGGTTCTTCACTCGAGGTGTTGTCGATGTCCCTGAGTGCAGCCACGAAAGCTCTAGCCATCCTTTTTGCCACTTTTCCTCTTTTGCCTTTGAAGTATGTTTTTTTGTCTCTTTTCTGATATTTGTGTTCATGTTCATTCTTAGCTTTCAGTTTTGGGCAATTGGCTTGAATATGATTAAGATCACCGCACTCAAAACACCGTCGAGAGCCTCCTCTTCTTTGATCTCTTCTGTTCAGAGTATAACTTCTAAGGTTCAATCTTCAGAGAGCTTATCTGCCAGCGAGGATGGAAGACTTATCTTCGTTCTAATTAGATTAGTCTTTTACCATTTTAACCCTATTAGGGGTACCGAAATAGTTTCCACTATGACGGTTGTAACTGAGGGGTAAAATGGTCTTTTTCTTAAGATTTTTACCTATAAATACCCCCATTATCACCCTATAATGATCATCGAATACTCAGTTATTCAATACATAACTTCAAACTACTTCGAGCTATTATCTTATTCGGAGGCTTGAAATAGTCTGCTTCACAAACTCCTTGTTTGTTAGTTCTTAATCATTGAGAACCTGTTAGCGTAATCTTTTACACCAACAGTTGGCACCGTCCATGGGGAACTTAGTCCAAAAAACTTCATTCTCTACCAAGTTTTTAGAGCCATGCCTCCTAAGCGGAGTTCAGGTGGTAGTCCCCTTCGGAGGTCCCCTCGGACCTCCGGAGCAAGATCTTCGAATACGGTTGAGGTCGAAGGACCTACGATAGTTCCTCCACCTCAGACCCCTGAAGGGAATTTTCTTCCTCGAGCATACGAAGCACCTTCAAGGACCCCGTCTATGCTTCGAACAGACGAAGCTCCTCCTCCAGCTCTGACTGTGCTCTAAACTGACCTATTTACTTCTCAAGACCCGGAAGATCTTTCCGGAAGAAATGAAGATAGCCTTGGTGACATGGCGACCTAGATGGCCAGTCTCCAAGCTGAACTGACAAGGTAGAGGAAAGAAGCTACTGATAGGCTTCGTCCCCAAGTTATCCCTGTCATCCCAGAGGTGCCCCAAGACGATGACTCTCTTCATTATCCCAAAGCCCCAGAGAATGCTTCCTTTGATAGCGAGTCTCCACTACACCCTGATTTACAAAAATTGCGCTTCGACCCCAAGTTCAAAACTTTGAAGCTCTGTAAGTACTCCGGAGAAGAGGATCCAGGGGAGTTCTCTCGTTCGTATGCTTTGGCTATTGAGGCCAGCGGAGGGGTTCGAGATACCATGGCCAAGTGCTTCCCCCTTGCGCTCGAAGGAGTTGCTTTACGTTGGTTCTGGTCTTTGAAGCTAGGATCAATTAAAACTTGAGAGCAGCTAAGAAAAAAAATTATAAGTAACTTCCAAGGTACTTTTGTGCCCCCTATGTCTACGGGAAGTCTCTTTCAGGTGAAGCAGCAACCTGGAGAAACTTCACTCATATGAAGTCATAGATAAGAGGACTATCTGCATCATCTATCGTCGATGCAGCCCGAGAAGGAGTTACTCATGAAGGCCTCCTCGACAAACTCCATCGGAAGAAGATATCCTCTGTAGCGCAGTTGATGGCCTATTTCGAAGAGTATGCTAGGTTGGAAGAAGGATGGCTCCGAAGAACAGTTTCTACTTCACCAATCATTTAGGAAGTCAAGCTCGAGGTGAAGACTTCAACACCTTCACAAGGACCAACCTTCGACACCTAGCCTGATAGGTGTCGGGGGCAAAAACATCCTCGCTCTGAAGTATTGAACATTGCTCCTTCTCTGCAGAAATTTTCCCCTAGAAATCCACAAGATTTGGGAAACAAGGTCAGTGGCTGGAGGCCACCAGGGAAGCCGGCTGGCAAAGGCCCAACCTTCTTCTGTTGTGTTCATGGTGAAAATCGAAGTCATGCTACTGATGCATGGAAGTCTATACTAGATTTAAGAGGTGAGTACCTCGAAAGGACCTCTGGTCGAGTCACTATTGACCAAGTCCCTTCGGAGGCACGTCCGGAGCCTATGCAGGCTGTCATACGTGTAGACAACTTCGACCCCACAAGACAACCTCCGGTGGCCAGTGTTATGCCACCCCCGAAGCAAGAAGATATCTAAGACCGGGGCAAAAGAGTGGTCCTCCCTATTTCTGGAGGCGGAACTCTTGGCAGCATGTCAAAGAGGCAGCGAAGAGAGTATGTTCGGGATGTAGGTCAAATTGGAACCTCTTCCTAGGCAGGCGCAATGCCCGAGTGGTCCCATGTGCCTATATCTTTTCTATAGATGATGCAGCAGGCATAAAATTCCCACATGCAGATCCCCTTGTCATCACTACCGATATAGCAGGAACTGAAGTTCAGAGAGTGCTAGTCGATGGCAGGAGTTCAACAGATATTATCTTTGTTCAAGCATTCGATCAACTCTGTATCTCCAGGAAACATCTCTTCCCCACAGCTCGTCCCCTGCAAGGCTTCTCACGACCTCCTCTTGATGCCCTCGGCATAATAGGTCTTGAGGTTGCTTTCGGAGAGGGGCTCCTGGCAAGAACGGAGGAAGTAATCTTCGATGTTGTGGATGCCCCTTATGCTTATAATGTCATCTTCGGAAGGGGCATGTTAAATCAGTTCGGAGCCGTGGCGCACCATAACTATTTATGTATGAAGATGCCCACGCAAGTGGGAGTACTCACTGTCTTCGGTGATCAAGCCACTGTGCGAAGAGCAAAATATGGTCATGCCCCCCTTCGACGCAAGACAAGTGAATAATGTACAAGGCAATTCGGAGGATATCTCTACTTCAAGTGAGTCTTCGAAGAAATCATTCCCAAGGACAAGCCCCGAAGGAGAAATCATAACGAAGATTATTGTAAAAGATGGAAAAGACTATTCTTTTCAGTTCGGCAAAGATTTGCCTTCGGAGATCGCTACTTCATTGGAAAAAGTAGTCGGAGAAAATTTAGATGGCTTTGGCTGGTCTGATGAAGATATTCCGGGAGTTAGCTGAGATATAATTGAGCACAACTTACTTGTAAACCCGAGGGTTCGGCCTATTCGACAGGGGCTTCGAAAGTTATCAGTAGAAAGAGCAAGTCTTGCTAAAGCAGAAGTAGAGAAATTATTGAAGGCTTGGATTATTGGGGAAGTAGCTCATATGGAGTGGCTAGCTAACCAAGTCTTCGTCAAAAAGAAATCCGCCGAAAAGTGGCGCATGTGTATTGATTTTACATCTTTGAATAAAGCAAGGCCACGTGACCCCTACCCCATGCCCAGAATAGATCAATTAGTTGACTCCACTACTAGTACGGAGTTATTAAGCTTCCTCGACGCGTATTCTGGTTATCATCAAATCTGGTTAAAGCACGAAGATGAAATCAAAACAAGCTTCTTAACTCCTTAGGGGGTCTTCTGCTATGTAAGAATGCCCTTTGGCCTGAGAAATGTCGGGGCACCCTTTTCGAGATTAATTGCTAAGGCTCTAGGTCACCAAATAGGTCGCAATGTAGAAGCCTATATGGATGATATTGTAATAAAGAGTGCTTTAAAGCACCAGCATTGCCTAGACATAGAGGAAACATTTGAGAGCCTTCGAGCATGTGGAGTCCGCCTCAACCCCGAAAAATGTATCTTCGGGGCTCAATCTGGAAAGTTGCTAGGGTATCTAGTTTCAAGTAGAGGAATCGAAGCTAGCCCTACTCAAATAACTGCATTGCAAAAAATGGCTCCACCGGAGAATTTAAAACAGGTACAAAAGCTTACTAGCCGCCTTGCAGCACTCAGCAGATTTTTAGCAAGGTCCGCAGAACGAAGCCTGCCCATATTCAAAGCATTAAAAGGGTCTGAAGATTTTACATGGACACTGGAGTGCCAAAAGAGTTTTGGTGATATTAAAAATTATCTCAGCAACATCGCAACACTCACTGTACCAATGGCAGATTAAACACTTCTTCTTTACCTCGCAGCTACCAGCTCCGCTGTTAATGCAGTCCTTGTTAGAGAAGTTGATTTCAATTTGAAGTTGGTGTAGAATCCAGTATATTTTGTATCCGAAGCTTTATCTAGAGCAAAAACAAGATATTCTGAGCTTTAGAAGTTCACTTATGCTTTGGTAATGGCTTCGAGGAAATTGCGACATTATTTTTTAGCACATAATGTAATTGTACCAACTTCGTATCCTTTGGGAGATATGCTCTGAAGTAAATATTCTACGGGGTGAATTGGAAAATGGGTCGTCGAGCTAGCACCCTTTGGCAACTCCTTTGTAGCAAGGACAACAATCAAGTCGCAAGTGGTGATAGACTTCATAGTAGAATGGACTCCGTCTACAATATGGGCTCTGGAGAAATCAAGCGAAGGAATTTGGACCATATACTACGATGGAGCTTTTCAAGCATCCAGAGCAGGAATTTGAGCAGTAATAATTTCGCCTTTAGGGCAAAGAGCGATGTACTCTGCAAGGCTCAACTTTAAGTCCATCAATAATATAGCGGAGTACGAGGGAATTTTGTTAGGACACCAAAAAGCGCGTGCTCTGGGTGCTACAAGAGTTGTTATCAAAATAGATTCTCAAATTGTAGCAGGGCATGTTTACAAAAGTTTTCAAGTCCGGCATCCGCAGCTTGCAAAATATTTGGAAGAGATCTGTAAGATCGAAGCAACATTCAAAGGGATTTCTATCCGAAGTATACCAAGAGCTGACAATGCACAAGCTGATACCCTAGCAAAAGTTGCAGCCGGAGCCGTGGATATTCCAGAAAGAGCCTTTTATGAAGAGCTTATTTCGCCTTCGGTGTCACAATTTCCTCCTGCGGAGGTTCTTTGCATTCCAAACACTGACTGCGGAGTTCGATCATGGAATTATGGCAAGGAGAAGCAACTTTACATGAATGACAATAGCTTTCAAGATTGCAGCTAAGAGTTCGGAATTATCATGTAATCAATGTTATTCTTTACAATGCCGGAGTATGTTCCCCCCTTCTCCGATGTATTTCTCAAGCCAAAGGCCAAGAGATACTCCGAGAAATTCACGAAGGCCTTTGTGGTAGCCATCTTACCCCCCCCGAGCTTTAGCAGGAAAAACACTTCGCCATGGGCTTTATTGGCCTACAATAGTAGCTAATGCTAAGATCTTAGTCTGCACTTGCCAAGGTTGTAAATGGATGGGAAGACGAAGTCACCGTCCGCCAACAACTCTTCAAGTCATTTCTCTGGTTTGGCCTATGGCCAGATGGGGCATGGATCTCATTGGCCTCTTCCCAGTAGCAAAAGGAAATCTTAAATTTGAGGTGCTAACAATTGAATATTTTTCCAAGTGGGTCAAAGCAGAACCCCTCACAGCTATCACTTCAAATAATGTACACAAATTCTTTTGGAAGAATATTATAAGAAGGTTCGGAGTGCCTCGACAGCTCACAATCGACAATGGAACCCAATTTGATGCGGAGCCCTTCAGGAAGTTTTGCGAAGACCTTGGCATACAAATGTGTTTTGCAGCCGTCTGTCATCCTCAGTCTAATGGAGCTGTTGAACGAGCTAATGATAATATTTTATCAAGGCTGAATCGAAGAATAGTAGGATTAGCAAAAGGATTGTGGACTGAAGAACTCCCGAAGATTTTATGGTCCATTCGGACCACTTAAACGAGGTCCACAGGCTTTACTCCTTTTAGATTACTATTCGGAGATGAAGCCATGACGCCGACGGAGCTCAAAGGGGGATCTCTTTGCACCACCGAACCTGAAAAAGAAGATGAAAGGCAAACTTCACTAGATTTAACAGAAGAAACAAGGCTTCGTGCTACTGCAAATTTGTCAAAATATCAGCATCAGATGAAGGCTTGGTATGACCCGAAGGTTAGGCTTAATGAACTTAAGCCAGGTCATCTAGTTTTGCGAAGCATCATAACACTAGGGAAATTAGGAAATAACTGGGAAGGTCCATATATCATTCTACGTTCAGGACGCCCTAGTTCTTTTAAACTAGATAATTTAGAAGGTGAAGAGTTAAAGCACGCCTGACCTGCGGAGCACCTGAAGCGATATTTTGCATAGGGGCTCCTTGTAATCATCTGTAAATACCTTCTGAATAAATAAAGCTCATGGTTCAGATAATGCCTACCACTCAAACACTCCATACTTCTAGTGGACGCACTGGAGGAACGGAGTTGGTTGTGAGGGAAGTGTCATTCATATGAAACAATTTTACGGACTTTGAACCACCGGTTCAAAGCTTCCGACGAGGCGGGAATGTCACAAAAAAACAGATTCCAAGCCATTGGCTTGAAAGCATCCATAAAAAGAGTCCAAGGAGACCAAATGATATGGATTCCAAGCTCCGGCTTGAAAGCATCCATAAAAAGAGTCCAAGGAGACCACTGTGCGGATTCCAAACCACTAGTGTGATAGCATCCGTAAAAAGAGCCGAAGGAGGACAAACAAAACATACTTTGAGCTAATATCTTAAAACGTCTGTAAAAAGAGTCCAAAGCGACCATTTTTATCGGATGCTAAGGTATCCGAAAAAGAGTCCGAAGTGACTACATTCAAACAAAAAGGTACTAAGTTACCAGTTTTCAGACTTTGAATTAGTAGAGTCGAAGACATTGTTGAGATCTTAGTCAATCTTTAATATGATAAGGGGCTCTGAGCCTCCAAAATTGTGCTCCTAACTAATGTTATTTTCATTGCGCGTAACCACCTTCGAACAAATTTCGAAGTTGCTTACACCAAAAGAGGGGCTGGGAAGTAGGGAGACAATTTTGAAACTTTAATCTTTATCATTCAAACACATTACATTACATCATGAAAAATCTGTGTCTATACCAAGAAGGAAATGAAGACCTCTTCGATCCCTAGAGATACTGTTAAAACTAGTACGACTTCGAAGGTGACTCATTCCAGAGACATGACTTTTAATAACTTTACATTTAACCCTCTTCTCTCCTTTGGAAGCTCAAAAGTCCTTCTGCTCTTGCTGAAGTTCTGCCCAGGTCCGAAGTCGCTCGGGACTTCTTTCCCAGCTTCAAAGTTGTTCAGGGCTCTTTTCTACTTGCTCTTTAGTGGTATTTTCTTCTTCGGACCATTCAATGTCCTCATATGATGAAGGTTCTAAACTAACTTCTTTTTCCTCCTTTTTAATATAAGATAATATATCTTTACATATTTCGAGCATAACTTCACCGGAGCATCCTCGAGGAATTGAAAATCGAGGGTGTTTTTGAGGTCTTAAAGCTTCGAAGGTAGCCCATAGCAGGCAAAGCTCTTCGTTAACCTCTAGCACTTCGAGATTATCCAAAAAAGGTTGGAAAGCCTAAAAACATTTCCAAATAAGTCTTTTCACTCATAAAGGATAAAAGCATAATTTTTTACATAATCAAAGCCCTAAAGAGAACTGGACCTTCGGGTCCGAAGGGGGCTGGCTGCTCGAAGGTTGCGAACGCGCTTGCTTTTGGCGAAGTCCTTCGTCAATCCACGTCTTGATCACCGATCGGCCTTCAGCTCTCCAAGACGGTTGGAAGGCTTCCCAAGCTGCAGCCACGTCGGTGGAAGGAGTTAAGAGCCGGTCATCACCAAAGTTGACAGGAGTTGCCTCTAGTTCTAGTGCTACTGATAGCCCTAGATCTTCATAGTAGCGAAGAAGTCCGAGAGCAGCTACTTGGCCGGAGATCTCTCCATACCTAATACCTACCGTCTTCATAGTCTTTGCTGCTGCCTGGATCATCTTTAGTCTTCGCAGCAAAGAGATGTCGCCAGTCGAAGGTAAAGTCCAAGAAGTGCCGAAGTACTCCAGGACACCCTAAAGATTGTCCATGGTTTCTAAGGCTACTTTCTCACACTTTTCCTTGTCTTCGGATAAAGCATTCTTTGACGAAGACAACTCGTCTATCAAAGATGAGAGCTTAGCTGCTTCCATAATCAAAGAATTCTTCTGTCCAAGTAAGTTGTTGGCCTCCTCTATCAACTTCAACTGCTCCTCTCGGAGCTTGACCAGCTCAGTCCCTGCAGTTGCTTGCTCCCTCCGTAGTTTTTCCACTTCGGCCCGAAGCATGATCTATTCAGCTTCGAGCTTCTGGTTGGCAGCCTCCAAGCCAAGTCTGCCTTTCCTTTCTGCGGTCACCATTTCGTCGAAGCCAGAAGTTCGAACTTCGGAGCTAATAAGACTCCCCTGAAGAGTCGTTATCTTCTCCTTAAGTCGGTTACACTCCCGCTCATTTGATACGGCCATAGGTCGAGCCAAGACTATTTGTTGTGAAGGAAGAAAACAACAATGTAAGTAAAATATTTACGTGTTTAAACTAACTCCGTTGTTGCAGATACTTCGTACCTGATAGGTTGCTCGCTCCAATGACGCATCCAACTCCAACCCCTCAGCTTCCCCGAGAATAGCTACCAAGTCGTTCTCCCCGACCTCGTGATGAGCCCGAGCTAGAGGCTCTAGCAAAATCTGAAGTCCAGTCCTTCGCTCCAAGAAAGGAGCTAGGAGGGGGAGTCTTGACAAGGCCCTATGATCATCTTCGCTCCAAGAAAGGACTTAGAAAAAATATTTGTCCCAAAATAGTTCACAAATTCTTTATTTATTATATGTGGTACAAAATAGTTCATTACATTTCAGCTATTATTTTCATCCCATCCATGGCACAAGTCGCTATAGATGGTACCATAATCATGAAATAAAACAAAACAAGCATCAGAGCCATCGTTTATCACATCTACTCACCATCAGAGGAAGTCTCGGTGCTCTCCGATCCACAAGAGTCTAGGGGAATGCTGGGCTCGATGAAATTTTCTATCATGGGCTCCGAAAAGATGACCGGTCCTGGAGCAGTGGCGCTAGAGGAGGAAGGTTCGAAGGGTGTCAATAGTGGGGTGATCCGCTTAGGCCGATGGGCAGGCTTCCTAATAGCCTTCTTCTTGCGAGGAGGCAGCGGTGCCAACCCTTCGTCGTCCTTCTTGAGCTCTTAGATCTGACGCCGGAGCTCGACATTCTCGGCAACACTCTGCTATAGCTCAACGACCTTGCACTGCAGTTCTTCGTTCTCCCAAACCAGGTTGTTTGCCGTGTGACGATAGAAGTCCATGGTATCATGCTGATCATCGGCGTCAAGCATAGCCTTAGTGTGAAGGTGATCCATGGCCTAAAGAAGATGAGTGCACTTGGCCATGGTGATGTCACGGTCAGAGAGAATAATGACGTAGATGTTGCGGTGGGCTCTTGGAGTACGCATCGGTATATAACGGAAGGAGGTGTCTCTGAGCTGAACATCATAAATCAGCCTCAACTCCGTAAGGGCCTAGAAAGCGGCACATTGACATGCCACCTTGAAGGTCGAGCCTCCAACAACTGAGATGAAGAATGGGGGTGTTCTCTGGATGAACGAATGGTGATGGAGACGTCACAAGCACCTACGAACTCCTCGGTGTAGACTCCATGGAACTGGGGCTCATGGACGAATCCGAGGAAGGTCACGAGCATCCGAAGCTCACGGACGAATCCATCGCGATCCCGAAGGTATCCGTGCACGTGGTGACCTGGCATCTACAAAGAATACAAATTTTAAAGAGTATGTGAGATGAGAAAAATATGAAGTGGATTTTTGTAAAGCTAAGTATTGGGCAGGTCTATTTGGCTTCCTATAGTCAAGTCAGCTCTAATACCATCTTGTGGCACCCGAAATTTATAAATGACAAGATGTTCATCACATGACAATGTATGTACGTGAATAATTCGTGGTTCACACACCACATTATTACACAAATGTAGAAATAAAAGAAACTGAGAAACCAAGTTGAGACGTGCCTTGGTTTCAAGTCTGTAATGAATGATTGACAAGTTCTCTTCTAGGCGAAGGGGTTCCTCCGAATGGTTTCGGAGGTGTTTACCGAAGGGTTCGGTGGTTTCTTGCTGCAGCTGTGCAGCGGAGTGTGTCTGTTGGAGGGGTCTGGCAGAGCACGAGGATAGGGTGGTACCGAAGGGCTCGGTACTTTGGGCGGTACACTAGTGTGTGTAACAAAGGTTGTTTACCGGAGAGGTCTCCGGGGTATCGGAAACACTTGTCTATTTATCGGTGGTGCGCATGTGACTTCGGAGGTGACGGACGGTTCACAACAAGTGAACTTGGGTTAAGCGGGAGGCTTGATGCCAGGCGAGCAGGGAGCTCGGCCATGAAGGCTGCGTGGGGTCGAGGTCAGTCCTCAGGTTAAGGTGCGTCAAGCAGAGGCAGAATGTGCGGAGGGTGGCTCTGGCTGAAGGTATCCCGAGGCAAAGTGCTTAGAGGCGAGGCATTTCGAAGGGTGCTCTGGAAGGATTGACTTTGGAGTATGGTGGTCAAAGTCAGCATTGAGGCAAGGCATTCGATGTGTGCTCCGGATGGAGGCACTCAAAGGGACACCTGACGAAGGTCTCAGAAGTCAAGGTGCAACGAAGGCATCGTCCAGATAAGGGTCTTCGTGGAGTGTGCTCAGGGTTGAAACACTACGAAGGGGTGCTTATGGATATGCTTCTTGCGGAGGCCTTGGACGGAGGGACTTCGTAAGGTGGCAAAGGTACTCCGGAGGTGAGGCTTCGGAGTGTGGCTGACTTGAGGTAGTTCGGCCATGCATGCCTTCAGTACACGGACTGAGAGAGTTTGAGCTGGGAGTAGCTGCGAAGACGTGGTGGTCCACTCTGGAGGTGATCGCACGGAGGCTGAAGAGCTTGGACGGCTTCCTCTCAAAACCTTCACTGTATCGAAGACTGACTTCGGTGAAGCGAAGGCCATCTATTTCAAAGCTTCTCACCGAAGCTACTGCGCACTTCGTGTGCGAAGGGGGCTTTAGAATACTCTAAATGTGCAAAGGCTGATCGTGTCTGCTTTGCAAAAGCTAATGCTGTCTCCTCTGCAAAGCTGACAAAAGATGTCTCCATAAAAGTAGACTACCATATGTATCCCTTTGTCTGCCTGAGACAAAAACAATGTATACCCTAGGGGTAAAGTAGTCTATTCGCATGGCTGAGTAGGTCCTGTAAATAGTGAAGGTTGGCTATGTCTTGGCAACACTTTGAGCAGCCATTTTTAGAACTCCAGAGCTAGCCGCCACCCATATACTCACTCCTATGAGTCTTTTGTGTTCCCTATTCATGCTATGAAATTTTCATTCTGTTCTTCATTTGTTGCTTGAACTTGTATTACTGTTTTGCAATGCATATGTTGATTTCACTGTGCTCCACTTGGTTTGGTTCAAGCCAAAGTTTTGCTCTGTTTCTTGTCAAGAGAAGTGTGTGAGTGTTCTGTTAGTGCAATGTGTGTGTATCTCTCAGTGTGAGTTCACTCTTGTGTAAACTAGATGCAAGTCCTCTCTGATTACTAGCGAAGCACTGAGCGATGCTGGGTTCAAAGCCTGTTTTCCTTCCTCTATTGAAGTACTTAGCGCAGTAAGTTCTGCCTGCTTTTATGCCTTCGTATATAAAGCCTAGTATGAGTTGCTAGTGTCGAGTATCTGGTCGAAGTCTTCAGAGGGAAACCCACTCCTGTGAAGGGTGAAGTGCGAAGCTTGCTCGAAGGAACCTTGTGTGTGGAGCTTACACTTACCTTGCAGAGTTGTGTTTTTGGGTTTGTGGGTGTGAGCGAAGTCTTCTTGACTTCGCACTTTTGCTCTTTGCAAAGCCTGAGTTCAGAGCTATAAAATACCTCCGAACTAGACCATCGAAGGATGTGTTCGAAGCCTGTTCCGCAGGAGACTGAAATTAAAACGGAAGGCTAATTTTAGCTTGAAATTTTAATTGCTCCCATTCACCCCCTCTGGCCGCCTATTTCGGTCCAACAATTGGTATCAGAGCGGGTTAAGATCACCAGTTGATCTTAACCGGTTTTGTGATCTTTTGGCGACATGGACAGAGTTAGTAAAATACCTATGTTCAATGGGACAGACTTTGCATACTGTAAGGTGCGCATGGAGGCTTACTTGCTAAGCCAAGGAAATGCAATTTGGGAGATTGTAGACTCACAATACTCTATCCCTGAAACCCGCACCACTTATACAGAAAAAGATAAGTATAATTCTAACTCCAAAGCTAGAAACATACTGTTCATTGGTTTGAGTCGGAGTGAGTTTGATAGGGTTCAGCACCTAAGGACAGCTAGGGAGATTTGGACTACACTCACTGTTTTTCATGAGGGCTCTACACAGATTAAGGCTAGGCGCTAGAGCACATACAATCAACAATATCAGCTGTTTGTGCAAGCGCCTGGTGAATCTATAGATGCCATGTTTTCTCGCTTTGATGCAATAGTGAGTAACTTGCGGTCCAATGGGATGCGTGCTTACAATGACCATGACAGGGCTATCAAGCTTCTCTATCCTCTTGATCGTAGCATATGGGAAGTGAAGACATCCAACATTGAGGAGTCCAGAGGTTATGACACATTGACCTATGATGAGCTCTTCAGCAAGCTGAAGTCCACAAAGATTGCCAAGGCATCTCTTGTAGTGCACATAAACTCTTTGCCACAACCATTGGCACTAGTTTATGGCTCTACCTGTGGCACCACTGTAGAAACAAGCACATCTGGCACTATTGTTCTTGCAGGTGGTTTTGCATTGTCCTCCCTGGTCTCTGTCACTAAGGAGCAGGTGGATACTTTGGATGATGGAGAACTAGCTCTCATTGCCAGAAGGTTCACCCGGTTTCACAATGAGAGATGGGATCAGAGGAGGAGTAGGTTTAGTTGATGTTTTGAGTGTGGTGATACTTCTCACATCAAGGCCAATTTCCTAATCTCAAGAGGAGAGATGAGAGTGAGCGCCCCAAACACCACAAGAAGGAGAGGAAACCCTTTGTGAAGGGTAAACGAGGCAAGGTGGCTAAAAGAGTAGCCAAGGTTGTTTCTAGAGCATTTGTTGCTGCACTCAGTGACATCGACACTTCCTCAACTAAGGAGTCGAGCTCTGATGAGGAGGAAGAGTCTCCAAGGAAGGAGGATAAGAAGGAGAAGAAGGCAAGGGAATTCATTGTCCTTTGCTTCATGGCCGACAACACTCACAGCGACAATGAGCTTGACTCATCTGAGGTACCTTTATCCTATGACCAGCTTTCAATTAAAGTAGATGAACTGAATAAAGTAGTTCTTGGTCAGGATAGATTACTTGTTCAGGTTACTAGGGATCTGTTTCTACTGATTATGCTAGAATCTGATTCTATTGATTATGCCATGCTTATGTCTAAAATTTATGATGCTGAATGTGAATTATGCACTGTTGTCATGAGTGAGCTTGCTCAGTTGCGTTCTGTGCATGCTCAAACTGTTGATAAGCTTGAGACTACACAGAAGAAACTTTTGGTGGTGTAGTATAGACCTATTTCTTCTGATGCTTGTTCAAACTGTTCTTTATTGATTGAAAGCATTAATTTAAGAGACAAGCATGTTAAGGAATTAGAGGATAGATTGGAGAGTGCTGAGTGTTTAAAGGATGTGCAGCCTGTTCGTCTCACTTGTATCACCCTTAAGGACCAACTCAGTTTTGCTAGAGGGCAAGTTGAAAACCTTATGACTGAAAATGAATACCTTCTTTCTATGTTTAACAAATGCACTGAGGGAAAGGGTAGGATGGATTTGCTCTTGGCCAAGACCAAGATGTGTGCTGATAGTGCAGGGTTAGCTCTAGGTTTGGGTTTTGAGATAATTCCTTCAAACAGTGAGAACAAAATTGTTTTTACCTCACCCACCACCTTAGAAAAAGAGCCCAGTTAGACACACCTCAGAAGGCCAAAAAACCTACCCAATCTCCAAAGAAAATTCCACCTCCTCCACTCAAGAAAAACCCTCAGCAGAAACCCATGGAGTCTGTGAGAATTGCTCCTATGACCTAGGTGAGTGTCCCTAGGAAAGTGTTTCATTGTTCTTACTGCCAGTGGGTAGGTCATTTGGTTGGGTTTTGCTATCGTCGCATTAAGGATGAGCGACGTTCTCAGGCGTTAAGATTCCAGGACATGCATTACCCACCCCTAGGCAGGCATGAGTCTGAGTGTTACTAACATCCTGTTTATGAGGCTTCCCGATATTCTCAGAGAGGCTTTGCCCCTCGTAGTGTTCACCATGTTTCATATGGTGCTAGACCTCATGTTAGTGGCTTTGTGACTCGACAGGTTGGGAGACCTCATCATGCGTTTGGGTTACATCATGTTGATAGACGTCGCAATTTACATCACTCTATTTTACCTATGCGAAGACAGTCTACTTTTACTGTGCCTACTGCTCGTATCTCTAAGTGTTGGATGCCTCGTCATGTTTTGACTCACCCCAGCATTGAGCGATCGAGGTTCTCTCATTTTGTGTAGGCATTAGATCGAGGTTTGGAGGGCATGTGGATCATGTACTCCGGTTGTTCGTGTCATATGATCGGAAATGCAGCATGGTTCTCCAGCGTCACCACAACCAAGTAAAAGGAACAAATCACCTTCGACAATAACCGAAGAAGTAGAGTAAAAGGTAAAGGTGTGGTAACAATCAACTCGAATTTGCTTTCTGTGTCCCAGTTGCTTGATGAGGGCTTCGAAGTGCGATTTCATCGCGATACTTCGCAAGTACTCAATTCTGATGGCGTTTTAGTCTGTAAGATCTTTAGAGTTGGTGTAGGACAGAAGGTAGCGACTAGAGGGGGGGGGGTGAATGGGCGCCTCAAAAATTCTTTCAAATCAATGGCCTTCTCCCAGCACCCAACGCACCTCAACAGACAATTTGCAGAACTAAAATAAAACACAACCTCTAAAATAATCTGGCCTAAAAACAACTGGTGTCCTAATCGAAAAGACACCAACAAAGTGTTTCAAGGCAGATCAACAGTGTATTGAACTCACAGGCATCTCAATCATCATAGTGACAATCATCACAGTGACAATCATCACAGCCATTTAATCAAACAAAATAACTGCAGATGAAAAACTTCTCTTCCAGATGAAATAAAATGCACTAACAGTACAGAAACATATCAATGGCCAACCATAGTGCAATCTGAAGTAAAATTCTTGCAGCAATTAAATTTATCTAGAAATTAAATGCAAGTGCACTCAAATCGAGGAGAGTAATTATTGTGCAACAATTTGTCTCCTGTGAACATTTTGTCGAACACTCATCATGCGCGTGCTGTTACTGCGCGTACTGCGCTGACTGCTTCAACGCCGATCAACTCCTGCTCCGCTATCCAGAATCCAGCGGCAAAGTGACGCACACTGTCTCCTCTGAAAACTACCTGCTGCCATCTCCGCCGAAAACCGCTATGCATTGTTTCTACTCCTCAGCGCAAACCGCCGGAACAAAGCCTCCGCATCAATGCTTAACCGCCTCTCACGCCAGAGGAGAAAAACTAGCCGCACTCCAGAGATTAAACCGAATCTCAGTTTTTTCAGGGAATAAAAAACCGAAGCAGGAATCACAGCTGCTTGGTTTGCGCACCCAAAAATTTTTCGGTGGCAAGAGAAACCAGAAGAGCAAGAGATGAAAAATCTGGATGAAAAGTAAAGTGAACTCTAAATATTTCTTTTGAATGAGTTAACCCTAACCCTAGGAATTGGGGCATATTTATAGGCAGCCCAATAAATGGGAAAAGATAGATTTACCCCTAGGGTAATTTACATAGACGCAAAAATAAACTGAAAAGACCAACATGCCCTTAGGATTTTTACAGACTCGACTAACACACTATTGGGGGAAAATATTCCATCTTCAGGGTTATTGCAGTGACGAAATAAAGACTGATGATTAAGACGAAGACTTCCAGCATATAACTTCGGAGATGTATTAAGTCAAGTTCGAAGTATGACGAAGGACTCTAGTTCGGAGTATATCTTCAAACATGGATTCTTCCGGGAGCTTATTTGCCAGCTAAGATGGAAGACTTATCTTCTTTCTCATTAGATTAGTCTTTTACCATTTTAGCCCTATTGTGGGTACCGAATAATTTCCACTATGTTGGTGGTAATAGAGGGGTAAAAAGGTCTTTTCCTTAATGTTTGAGCCTATAAATACCCCCCGTTTAACCCTGTAATAGGGACCGAATACAAGTTATTCAATACACACTTTCGAATTATTCTAAGTTATTATCTGTTGGGGGAATATATTTCCCTTGAACAGGGGCCAAATGACGTCAGCCTCCGACAGCCTTCGGCCCAGAGCCCAGTGCTGCCGGAGCCTGTTTTCTCTCTAAGAGTTGTTTTCAGGTCCCAAGGTGCCCTTTGGAGCCTGCAGCTTTGGAGCCCCCAGATCGGGGGGTCCGGCTCGGAGCCCCCAGTTCGGGCCCACCCTCCGGGCGCAGGTTGCCAGAGGCCACCCTCCGGGCGCAGGTTGTCGGAGGCCACCCTGCAGGTGCCACCCTCCGGGCGCAGGTTGCCAGAGGCCACCCTCCGGGCGCAGGATGCCGCAGGCCACCCTCCGGGCGCAGAGCGCCGGAGGCCACCCTCCGGGCGAAGGATGCCGGAGGCCGACCTCCGAGAGCCCAGTTCGGGGGACCCCAGTTCGAGGCCCCAGTTCAGAGGCCCCCAGTTCGGAGGCCAGTTCGAGGTCAAGGCTCCGAGACCCCAGTTCGGAGCCTTGTTCGGAGCCTTGCTCAGGGCATGCTTCGAAGCCCCCTTCGGGGTGCACCTCGGAGCCCTCTTCGCAGCCTCTGCCAGAAAGGCTCCGACCCCTACTTCGAAGCTCAAGAAATATCTAAGTGTAGGCCATACCGGGGGCCCCGCCGCCCCTGGTATGTCGTTTAGCTGGACAAAAGCCTGGCGCAGCCTGACACGCCTATAAAGCTGTAAAGCTGCAAGTACCTTTGTACCGTAGCTAGCCCTTTTCCCCTCTCTTCCCTTGTGAGCCTAGGGCTCATAGTGGGCATCCCAGTCTTTTCCTTTGGCCTGCACGCCTATAAAAAGCAGGGCCAAGCCCTTGTAACAGGGACACACGCTCCAGGGGGCCAAGAGACCCTGGAATTATTGCTCTATACTAGGGCATACCATGCCAAATCCACCACAACTGGACGTAGGGTTATTATCTCCTAGGAGAGGCCCGAACCAGTATAAACCCTTTTCTCCCTCTGTTAGAACCCCTCGAGGTTCATTCTCCACATCACACTCCACCACATAAAAACCTGCTGGAACTAACGCAATTGTTCCTACAGTTGGCGCCGTCCGTGGGGAACTTAGTCCTAGAAGCTAAGTTCTCTACCACTGTCTGCAACTCGAAGGACACCTGAGGGGGGAGCTTCGAAGCTTTCTTGCTTCACGCACCCTCCGGCAAGGGGCTTCGGGTGCAGCTCGAAGGCCATCTTCGCTTTCCTCCTTCACATACCGGAGCTCACTCTCCAGTAAGGGGCTCCGTACCACGTGTCGAAGGCCGTCAAAGCCCCAAGGGCTACAAGGTATGTACAGTCTGAAGGTCCACATTAATATAAGTTCAAAGCCCTGCTTCACCTTTGAATGCAAGCTTTTGTTCCATCTTGTTGAAAAACCGAAGCCATGCTTCGCCTTATCAAAAAGCGAAGCCATGCTTCGCCTTATCAAAAACCGAAGCCATGCTTCGCCTTATCAAAAACTCGAAGCTTTGCTTCGCCTTATTTATATCCGAAGCCTCGCTTCACTTTACAAAATCCGGAGCACCCCTCCGAAGGCTACATAGTGCCTCCGGGCCCGTAGTAGTGGGCTTTGAGACTTCTGAGCGACGGCTCGGCAAGTCCGGGATTCCAGGCTCCGGCCTGATGCATCCCCGGGTCGAAGGTGACCCAGGGTCGTAGGTGGCCCAGAGTCGAAGGTGACTCACATCATCATAGGTTCGGTGAATCCACACCAAATATCCTTCTCATTACAGGACCAAGTTCTGAAGCCTTGCTTCATTATCCAAACACGCTCCGAAGCCTTGCTTCGCGTGTTCATATAATATACGCCTAAGCGTCTCGAAGTCATACTTCGCTAAAATCTAAGTGCGTTTCAGAGCCTCGCTCACGCACAGCATCCAAATCCTAGCATGCCGAAGCATACCTCGCTAAATTTGGTAATACGGAAGCCTTGCTTCGCACCAAGTTAGCACGTTTGAAGCCCAAAGGAGGACTTCGCTATATGAAATTCCGAGTAGCCGAAGCCCTGCTTCGCACCAAACTAAAGCGCTCGAAGCCCAGAAGGGGCCCTCGCTCAAATAAAGCTTCATGCGTCGAAGCCGCCGAAAAGCGCACCCTTCGCATCCTTTATTTTTTGCCCGCCCCAGCAATGGCTAAGTCCCTAGCTGCCACGAGCAAAGGGGGGAAGCATGTATGCGAGGTGCGCGAATGTAATACGCAGTACAAGCATGACAAGCTAAAATGTTCGAAGCCAAACAATGCGAAGCATATGAACAAAGTGTGCAAATATAATCCATTCATTAAATGACAATTGAGAAGTGTGTTACAGGTATACTTCGAGAGCAAACTACGAGTAGTCTGTGTCTAAACCTAAGAAGAACCCTGTGCGAGGCCCCAGCCCTCGCTTGCCTCTCTTTCGGCCAGGCCCCCCTCGGCTGGACGAAGCCTCGTCGGAGCCCGCTCTCCCACGTCCAGCTCGTCCAGGCTCCGAAGCCCGTGGACCTCGTCTTCCACTTTGCAGGTCGCTCCAAGTTAGCGAAGCAGGCGGTGCCGTATCAAAGGCAGAGAAGTCTAATGCTTCGTCACCTGCTAAGGCCGTCCGCGAAGGTAAAAACAAAGAACCCGGAAGGTACTCCGTCTTCACAGCGGCTAGTAAATCCTGAGCTACGTTGGAGATGGCTTCGCCATTAGGCCACCTCGGAAGCTTAAACCGAGGAGGACCTTCGGACCTAGCTACTTCAAGGACTACCCACAACTGTCAAAGGCCTTCGGAGTCCTCGAGCACTTCGAGGTCTACACTCGGAGGCTGAGCCTGGGCAGGTATAAAAAAACCCCCGCATTCATATTAATAAGCTGATAAAGTTTTTACAAGCCTGCAACTAAGTATTACAAAAAGGCCTAAGGAGATCTACACCTTCGGAGGCGGGGGTGTCGAAGTCGAAGGCTGGTCGGGCGCTGCAGGTGCTTTAGATCGGTGGTGTCGAAGGGCCTTCTAGAGGCCGAGGACTGCCTCGCAGCCTTGCTCCTTCCAGGGTTCTTGCAGCCGCCGCCAGGCTCCGCGGACATCAGCTGGAGGGGTCACCAAGTGCTGGCCCCCGAAGACCACTGGGGTCACGGAGGTTGCTGCCTGAAGGTGGTTGCACCCCGCTTCATGAAGGATGTGCAACACCCCTTGGCCCACGACTCGGCCGGCCATGAGAGCGAAGCCCGTCAGTGCTTGCTCCGCGATCGAAACTGTAGTCTTCAAGAAATCGACGCGGTCCCCAATCGGGTCCTGATCGCCAAAGTCCGGAGCCCGGCACTCGGTCCCTATTAACTCAAGGACCTCGGTCAGGCTCGGAGTGGCTTCGCCAAGATTGGCCACGACGAAGTCTTCAAGACCCGAGGCCCATTGGCGGAGCGAAGCATTCTCCTCCGCTTGCCGAGCTTCGGCGTCCTTCGAAGCCTGGAGCTCCGCGCGGAGCCGAGCCATCTCCGAGGCCAAGGCTTCCTTAGCCTTGTCGGCCTCAGCCTTCGCCTCAGCAGCCGAAGCCTCAGCCCGCCTCCGTTTCTCGGCTTCCTCCGAGACCTCGCGGCGAAGGGCCTCCTTCTCCTCTGCGAGGCGCTCCATCCGCCTGTCGGCAGCAGTCGAAGCTGCTGCGTTCAGTGCGAAGGCCTGCATGAAGTCAAGAAATCATAAGTATTAACCAAGGGCTAAAATATAGTTCGAGGCTGCAAGGGGCTTCGCTCACCCGCATAAGAACTTCGTTCGAATTGACGAAGAGATCCGTGGGGTCCAAGTGGCTAAGTTGGGCCACCAAGTCCCCTGCCTCCGCAGAAGCACAAGCCTCGCGGAAGCCGTGGATCGCCGCCTCCGTTACGCCCTCCCTCGGCTTGAAAGGGTGAACCACTGCCACGGTCTCCTGCGCGGGTTTCGGCGAGGCGGGGCTCAAGCCCACCACGTCGACATCTTCGTCGCTTCGAGCGACCTCGCAGCCTCCGTTGCCTTCGCCGTCGGACGAAATACTCTCGGACTCCGAATCACTATCGCTACCGCTGCTACTGCCGCTGCTGCTCGAAGCTTCAGCGGGCTTCGCATCGGCGGGCTTCGATCCGGCTTCGCCTACCGGCTTCGCCACGGTGGGCCTCGCGTCGTCTTCATCCTTTGCAGGGAGCCAAGTCAAGATCCGCATATTGAAGAGAAGCATGCAAAAAGGGTTTACCTTCGTCGGAGATTTCTTGGAAGGAAGGAGGGGCTAAGTGTGCCCTCCAGCTCCTTCGCTGCGAAGCTGGCGCATCCACCTTCGCACCCGAAGTTGGTTCCGCCGGGGCATCCGTGGCCTCCTTGGCGGCGGGAGTATGCGCGTCGGCCTCCGCCGCCGAAGGCTTCGCCGCCAGGGGCTTCGCTGCCTTCTTGGAGGTCGGAGTAGTTGCGGGCTTCGCTGCAACCTCCCCCGGGTTAGAGACTTCGGCCGCGAGAACCTCTAGCCGAGGCCCCGGAGCATCCGGTTCGTCCTCGTCCCCCCTCTTCCTCTTGGCTCCGGCCGACGAGATAGTCAGGTGGGCGAAGTCCGGCAGAGCAGGGAGCCCTCCGAGGTCGAGCGCGGTCCATACTCTGTTCCAGCGCTCCCAGGACCCCACCAGTGCGAGGCGCTAGGTCTGCTCCTCGGGGGTCGGAGTCCCAACGACTCGATCCGCCGCCGCGGTGGCCTCCTCCGGAGTCCTCATTTCGAGGTCGGCTGCATGAAAGGTTTAAAGTTAGAAGTGAAAAATCTACAAAGTATAAAAGGCGAAAAGATTGTGAAGCCTTACAGAAGCGGTCGAAGGCCAACTCACTAAGTTCCCCTCGACCCGAAGCCTGGAAGAGCCCTTCCTGCCAGGAGCACACGAGGGGGCTGAGCCGGAGGGTGATGAACTCCTCCGCAAGGTCCCTCATACTCATCTTCGCCGCCACTCTCCGGAGCAGCAAGACACTCGAGCGAAGGATGTCTTCGCTGGTCTTCACCACCCCTTCGCGTCGGTACAAGATATGGGCGTTGGTACTCCGAAGGGGGGAGTTCGCGCCGACGGAGGCGTAGAACCACTCTTGATCCCACTTCGAGTACCACTTGTTGTTTACAGCCCTCGCCGGGAAGGCGTCCTGGAACTCCTTCTGGAGCTGGAAGTTGGCGCTGCCGAAGGCCAGCGCCCTCTTGACGCGGTCTGTCCCCTCTCTCGGCTTCGGCTGGCAGTTGGCATCGTGGAGGGAGACGAAGACATCCGCGCGGCCCTCGTAGCCCTCGGCCCTCATGGCCCATTCGAAGACAGCCAACCTCGCCACTGCGTTGGGCAAAAGTTGAGGAAGCTCAAGGTTGTAAGCCTTGAGGACTTCGCTCAGCATCCCCACTGCTGGCAGCCCGATGCCAGCTTCGAAGAAGGCTTCGAAGACCACCACTTCGTCAGCCCGAGGCCTCGGCACGACCTCCGACTTCTCCGGGACCCAAAGCTGGATCTTCGCTGCGACCCTCCCTTCGCAGGCCCTCTGGACCGACTCCTCCGTCGAGATCGAAGCCCTCATCTCCAAGGTCTGCTCGAACTTGTCAGAGGGTGTCCGAAGGTCCCTCGGTCCC
Source organism: Zizania palustris (assembly GCA_019279435.1). Classification (NCBI taxonomy): domain Eukaryota; kingdom Viridiplantae; phylum Streptophyta; class Magnoliopsida; order Poales; family Poaceae; genus Zizania; species Zizania palustris. The sequence goes on along the minus strand of JAAALK010000287.1, from coordinate 83,252,515 downwards.
AACCGCCTAGGCGGAGGCTTCGCCGCTGCAGCCGCTACCGCTTGCAGTTGGGCGGAGCTCGAGCTCGGGCCCAAGGCCAAGGGCTTCGTCACGGCCTTCTTCGGCATCTCGGCGGAACTTCGGCGCGAAGGGCTAAAGCTGGCGAAGGGCTAAAGCTAGCGAAGGGTGCTCTACGCGAAGCTAGAAAGAAGAAGAGAGCGAAGGTGGTAAGGCAGTGAGAAGGAAGCAAATGAGAGCGTGCCGAAGCTGCACGCGGTAAACCTCTATTTATAGGCGCGGTAAGAATTCTAACAGTCGTGGGCCGAACCCACCGTCAAGTGGGCCTCCAGCGAAAGCGAAGCAGCCCAGCGCAGGGTAACGGTAACTTTCTAGCCGTTGCGGAGCCGTTTGGGCTCCCGAGGTCTTTCTGACAAACTAGCGCAGACATTTATTTCCTGCAGTTTTCGAGGTCACCTTCGGTCCGAGCTCCGAAAGAATGTTTTATCCGAAGTTGTATTTTGCAGGTCATTTGTCCTAAGGGTGCGCGCACCCCTTCGTCCCGAAGGCCTACATGCGAGGGGCTACTATTGGGGGAATATATTTCCCTTGAACAGGGGCCAAATGACGTCAGCCTCCGACAGCCTTCGGCCCAGAGCCCAGTGCTGCCGGAGCCTGTTTTCTCTCTAAGAGTTGTTTTCAGGTCCCAAGGTGCCCTTCGGAGCCTGCAGCTTCGGAGCCCCCAGATCGGGGGGTCCGGCTCTGAGCCCCCAGTTCGGGCCCACCCTCCGGGCTCAGGTTGCCGGAGGCCACCCTCCGAGCGCAGGTTGCCGGAGGCCACCCTCCAGGCGACACCCTCCGGACGCAGGTTGCCGAAGGCCACCCTCCGGGCGCAGGACGCCGGAGGCCACCCTCCGGGCGCAGAGCACCGGAGGCCACCCTCCGGGCGAAGGATGCCAGAGGCCACCCTCCGGCGAAGGATGCCGGAGGCCGACCTCCGAGAGCCCAGTTCAGGGGACCCCAGTTCGAGGCCCCGGTTCGGAGGCCCCCAGTTCGGAGGTCAGTTCGAGGACAAGGCTCCGAGACCCCAGTTCGGAGCCTTGTTCGGAGCCTTGCTCGGGGCATGCTTCAAAGCCCCCTTCGGGGTGCACCTCGGAGCCCTCTTCGCAACCTCTGCCAGAAAGGCTCCGGCCCCTACTTCGAAGCTCAAGAAATATCTAAGTATAGGCCATACCGGGGGCTTCGCCGCCCCTGGTATGTCGTTTAGCTAGTCAAAAGCCTGGCGCAGCCTGACACGCCTATAAAGCTGTAAAGCTGCAAGTACCTTTGTACCGTAGCTAGCCCTTTTCCCCTCTCTGCCCCTGTGAGCCTAGTGCTCATAGTGGGCATCCCGGTCATTTCCTTTGGCCTGCGCGCCTATAAAAGCAGGGCCAAGCCCTTGTAACAGGGACACACGCTCTAGGGGGCCAAGAGACCCTGGAATTATTGCTCTATACTAGGGCATACCATGCCAAATCCACCACAACTGGACGTAGGGTTATTATCTCCCAAGAGAGGCCCGAACCAGTATAAACCCTTTTCTCCCTCTGTTAGAACCCCTCGAGGTTCATTCTCCACATCACACTACACCACATAAAAACCTGCTGGAACTAACGCAATTGTTCCAACATTATCCTTTCGGAGGCTTAGAATAGTTTCTTTCACAAACACTTCGTTTGCTAGTTTCTAATCTTCTGAAACCTGTTAGCGTAATCTTTTACGCCAACAGTTGGAGTCGTCCGTGGGGAACTTAGTCCAAGAAACTTCGTTCTCTACCGAGTTTTCAAACCATGCCTCCTAAGCGGAGTTCAGCTGGTAATCCTACTCGGAGGTCTCCTCGGACCTTCGGAGCTAGATCCCCATATACAGTCGAGGTCGGAGGACCTTCGACTTTTCCTCCACCTCAAACCCCGGAAGGGATGCCCCTTCCCCGAGTATACGGAGTTCCTCCGCCAACTCCATCTATACTTCGCCCCGACGGAGTCCCTTTTCCACCCCAAGTTCCACTACAAACCGATCCCTACAGTTCTCGAGACCCGGAAGATCCTTCCGGAGGAGATGAAGATAGACTTGGCGATATGGCCGCTCAGATGGCCAGTCTCCAAGCCGAAGTAGCGAGATGGCGGTAAGAAGCTGCAAATAGGCTTCGCTCTCAAGCCATCCCATTTATTCCTGAAGTGCCTGAAGACAACGAACCTATCTATGCTGAAGCCCCGGAGAACGCCTCCTTTGATACCGAATCTCCGCTGCATCATGAACTGCAAAAATTTCACTTCGACCAAAAGTTTAAGACTTCGAAGATTTGCAAGTATGCCAGAGATGATGATCCTGGAGAATTTGTCCGATCTTATGCTTTGGCGATTGAAGCCAGTGGAGGAGTGCGGGACACTATGGCAAAATGTTTCCCCCTGGCTCTTCAAGGAGTAGCTTTGCGATGGTTCTGGTCTTTAAAACCAGGATCAATCAGTTCGTGGGGGCAGTTAAAGAAAAAGTTCGTGTGTAATTTCCAGGGCACCTTCGTGCCTCCAATGTCAACGGGAAGTCTTTTCCAGGTGAAGCAGCTCCCTGGAGAAACCTTAAGACAGTACTTCAAGCGCTTCGCTCATACGAAGTCGCAAATCCGAGTGTTATCTACATCTTCGGTAGTTGATGCAGCTCGAGAGGGCTCCAGGCCTACTTGATAAACTTCACCAGAAAAGCATATCTTCTGTTTCTCAACTGATGTCCTATTTTGAAGAATATGCAAGGTCAGAAGAGGGCTGGCTTCGGAGAACCACAGCTACTCCGTCCATACTACAGGAAGTGAAATTGGAAGTGAAGACTTCAGCGCAGCCGCAAGGACCTGCCTTCGCAGCTCAACATGATAGGAGAAGAGGGCAAAAGCATCCACGTTCAGAAGTTCTGAACATTGCACCCTCGCAAAAGTTTGCCCAGAGAGCTCCGCAGCCTTCGGGAAGTAAAACAAGCAGTTGGAGGCCTCCGGGGAAATCGGCTGGTAAAGGCCAAACTTTTTTCTGCTGTATTCATGGAAAAAACCGAAGTCACTCAACTGACGCGTGCAAAGCTATACCTACTCTGAGAGGAGAGTATTTTGAATGAACTTCGGTTCGAGGCACTATAGACCGAGTTCAAGCTGAAGTGCGTCCAGAGCCTGTCCAGACTGTGGCGCGAATAGAGAACTTTGATCCAGTAAGACGTCCTCCGGTGGTCAATGTTATGCCACCTCCAAAGCAGGAAGAAGGGCAAGATCGAGGAAAAAGAGTAGTCCTCCCTATCTCCGGAGGAGGAACTCTCGGAAGCATGTCAAAGAGGTAGAGAAGAGAGTATGTCAGAGAGGTGGGGCATATTGGAACTTCATCGTCTGCAGCTGCTATGCCAGAGTGGTCCCACTTGTCATTATTGCCGACATTGCAGGAACTGAGGTTCAGAGAGTGCTAATTGACGGAGGGAGTTCGGCAGACATTATTTTTGTTCAAACCTTCGATCAACTATGCATCTCCCGAAAGCACCTTCTCCCAGTGGCTCATCCGCTACAAGGCTTTGCAGGACCCCCGCTTGATGCCCTCGGCCAAATTGGCCTAGAAGTTACTTTCGGAGAAGGGTTGCTAGCTAGGATGGAGGAAGTAATCTTCGACGTTGTGGGTGCTCCATATGCATACAATGTCATCTTCAGAAGAGGCATGTTAAATCAGTTCGGAGCTGTGGCGCACCACAATTACTTGTGTATGAAGATGCCCACACAAGCAGGAGTACTCACTATCTTCGGAGATCAAGCTACTGCCCGAAGAGCGGAGTATGGTCATGGCCCCCCTCTTGATCCAAGACAAGTGAATAGTGTACAAGATAATCAAGAAAATTTTTCTGCTCCTAGCGAGTCTTCGAAGAAATCCTTCCCATGACCAAGCCCTGAAGGAGAGATTACAACAAAGATTATTGTTAAAGATGGCAAAGAATATTCATTTCAATTTGGCAAAGATTTTCCTCCAGAAGTTTCTACCTCCTTAGATGTCTTTGCTTGGTCTGATGAAGACATCACCGGAGTTAGTCGGGACATTATTGAACACAGCTTACTTGTAAACCCGAAGGCCCAGCCTGTTCGGCAAGGACTCCGAAAAATGTCTGCAGAAAAGGCTGTTCTTGCCAAAAACGAAGTTGAGAAGTTGCTGAAGGCTGGGATTATCAGAGAAGTGGCTCACATAGAATGGTTAGCCAACCCAGTCTTCATCAGGAAGAAATCTTCCGGGAAGTGGCGCATGTGTATTGATTTCACATCCTTGAATAAAGCATGCCCTCGTGACCCCTACCCCATGCCCCGAATTGATCAGTTGGTGGACTCCACTATAGGTTCGGAGTTATTAAGCTTCCTTGACGCGTACTCCGGCTATCATCAAATATGGTTGAAGCGCGAACATGAAATTAAGACAATTAGGTCATCAATTAGGTCGCAATGTAGAGGCCTATATGGATGATATTGTAATAAAGAGTGCTTTAAAGCACCAGCATAGCCTAGACTTAGCAGAAACATTTAATAGCCTTCGGGCATGTGGGATTCGTCTTAACCCTGAAAAGTGTATTTTCGGAGCTAAGGCTGGAAAATTGTTAGGGTATTTAGTTTCAAGCAGAGGGATTGAAGCTAGCCCTACTCAGATAACTGCATTGCAGAAGATGGCTCCTCTAGATAATTTAAAGCAAGTGCAAAAGCTGACCGGTCGTCTAGCAGCACTTAGCAGGTTTTTGGCAAGGTCTGCGGAGAAAAGTTTGCCCATCTTTAAAGCATTGAAAGGGTCCGAAGATTTTGCATGGACATCGGAGTGTCAGAAAAGCTTCGAAGATATTAAAGAGTATCTCAGTAATCTTGCTACACTCACGGTGCCTACTGTGGACGAAACCCTACTCCTTTACCTTGCGGCTACAGGCTCTGTTGTTAGCGCAGTCCTTGTCAGAGAAATGGATTTCAATGGAAAGTTGGTACAAAATCCAGTTTATTTTGTGTCCGAAGCATTGTCAGGAGCAAAGACAAGATATTCTGAGCTTGAAAAGTTCACTTATGCTCTGATAATGGCTTCGAGGAAATTGAGACATTATTTTTTGGCTCATAATGTAATCGTACCAACTTCGTATCCTTTGGGAGATATGCTCCGAAGTAAAGACTCCACTGGAAGAATTGGAAAGTGGGCAGTTGAACTAGCACCCTTCGGCATATCCTTTGTGGTAAGGACAGCAATCAAATCACAAGTGTTGGCAGATTTCGTAGCAGAGTGGACTCCCCCTACAACGTGGATTCCAGAGAAGTCAAGCGAAGGAATTTGGACTGTTTATTCTGATGGAGCTTTCCAAGCATCTGGAGCAGGTGTTGGAGCAGTGTTAATTTCGCCTTCAGAGCAAAGGGCAATGTACTCCGCAAGACTCAACTTTAAGTCTACCAATAATATAGCGGAGTATGAAGGGATCTTAATGGGACTTCGAAAAGCCCGTGCTCTAGGGGCTACAAGAGTTGTTATAAAGACAGATTCTCAAATAGTAGCAGGGCACGTAGATAAAAGTTTTCAAGTTCGGCATCCACAGCTTGCAAAGTACTTAGAAGAAATCCGTAAGATCGAAGCACAATTCAAGGGTATTTCCATTCGGAGTATACCTAGAGCAGAAAATGTGCAAGCAGACATCTTAGCAAAAGCTGCAGCCGGAGCTATGGATGTACCAGAAGAGGCTTTTTATGAGGAGCTCAGTACACCTTCGGTGCCACAAATTCCTTCTGCAGAAATTCTTTGCATTCCAAACGCAGATTGGAGGAATTCAATCATGGAACTTTTACAAGGAGGAACCAATTTGTCTGAAGAGCCACAGCTTTCAAGATTGAAACTCAGGGCCAGAAATTTTCACATAATCAATGGTATTTTATTTAAGGCTGGAGTATGTTCCCCTCTACTCCGATGTATATCCCAAACCAAAGGCCAAGATATTCTTCGAGAAATCCATGGAGGGCTTTGTGGTAGCCATTTAGCTCCTAGAGCTTTGGCAGGAAAGACACTTCGCCAGGGGCTTTATTGGCCTACAATAGTAGCAGATGCGAAGAATTTAGTCCGCATCTGCCAAGGATGTCAGTGGATGGGACGACAGAGTCATTGTCCACCAACAGCCCTTCAAGTTATTGCTCCGGTATGGCCCATGGCCAGATGGGGTATGGATTTGATTGGTCCCTTTCCGGTAGCTAAAGGAAATATAAAGTTCGCAGTGGTAGCTGTTGAATATTTTTCTAAGTGGGTAGAAGCAGAGCCCTTAACAGCTATCACTTCGAACAACATACAAAAATTCTTTTGGAAGAGTATCATTTGCCGATTCGGAGTGCCTAGACAACTCACAGTTGATAATGGAACACAGTTCGATGCAGAACCTTTCAAGAAGTTTTGCGAAGAGCTAGGCATCCAGTTATGTTTTGTTGCAGTGAGACATCCTCAGTCTAATGGAGCTGTAGAAAGAGCCAATGGAAATGTTTTGTCAGGGCTGAATCGAAGGATAGTAGGATTAGCAAAAGGAATGTGGACCGAAGAACTTCCAAAGATTTTATGGTCCATTCAGACTACGCAAACGAGGTCCACAGGTTTCACTCCATTCAGACTGCTTTTCGGAGATGAAGCTATGACTCCAACGGAGCTCAGAGGAGGATCACTTCGCAGCACCGAACCAGAGATTGAAGGAGAAAGACAAGCTTCACTAGACTTAACAGAAGAGACAAGACTTCGAGCTATGGCCAATTTGATGAAGTATCAACAACAGACGGAGACTTGGTTCGACCCGAAAGTCAAGATCAATGAGCTTAGACTGGGTCATCTCGTTTTACGAAGCATCATAGCGCCAGGAAAATTAGGAAATAAATGGGAAGGTCCATACTTAATTGTTCGTTCAGGACGTCCTAGCTCTTTTAAATTAGATAATTTGGAAGGTGAAGAGTTAGCACATACTTGGCATGCGGAGCACCTAAAGCGATACTTCGCATAAGGGCTCCTTGTAATCATTTGTAATCACTTTTCGAATCAATAAAGCATATGGTTCAGATAGTGCCTACCCTTCATAAACTTCTAGCTTCCGAGTGGACGCACTGGAACCATGGAGTTGACCGAGAGGGAAGTGTCATTAATTTGAATCATATTTTCGGAGATCGAACCATTGGTTCGAAGCTTCCGGCGTGGGGGCTGACATAATCTGGAGTCCAAGCCATTGGCTTGTAGGCATCCGTAAAAGAGCCCGAAACCACATCATGCGGAGTCCAAGCCATCGGCTGGTAGACATCCGTAAAAAGAGTCCAAGGAGACCAAATGATGCGGAGCCCAAGCCACCGGCTTGTAGGTATCCGTAAAAATAGTGAAAAGAGACCACTGCGAACTCCAAACCACTGGTTTGACATAAGTCGCAAAAAAGAACCGAAGGAGGCCAAAACAAAACAGAGTTTGAGCCATGAGCTTCGAATGTCTGTTAAAAAGTCCAAAGTGATAAATTATCTAAGACATTAAAGTGTCCGGAAAGTTATCTCAAGTGATTTCTTTCAAAAACATAAGGTACTAAATTGCCAATCTTTAGACTACAAATAGTCAAAGGCATTTTATAAGATTTTAATCAATCTTTAAATTGCTGAGGAGCTCCGAACCCCAAAAAATGTAATAAGTTTTTCTTTGCGCCTAACCATCTTTGAATACAGTTCGTAGTTGCTTACGCCCAAAGAGGGGCTAATAAATAGGGAGACAATTTTAAATTGATATTTATTACTCGAACAAATATGATTACATCACGAAAAATTGGTATCTATACCAAGAAGGAATCGAAGACCTCTTCGATCTCTAGAGCTAGGGTTGGAACGACTAGTTCCAGTGCCGAGAGTTCTAACAACTTTGCGTTTAACTCTCCTGCCTTCCTTCTAAGCTCTAAAGTCTTTTTGTTCTTGTTGAAGCTCGACCCAAGTTTGAAGCCGTTCAGGGCTCCTTTCCCAGCTTCCAAGTTCTTCAGGCTTTTTATCTTGAGTTTCATCTTCATCTTTGGACCATATAATGTCTTCAGAAGATGAAGTTTCCAAGTTAACTTCTTTTTCTTCCTCTTTAATATAAGATAATATATCTTTGCTTATTTCGGATGTAATCGCTCCGGAACTATCCCGAGGAACTAGAAATCGAGGGCGCTTGTGAAGTTTTAAGATATCGAAGGTAGCCCATAATAAGCGAAGTTCGTCGTTAACATCTAACACTTCGACATCTTCCATATGAGGCAAAGCCTAAAAACATGATAAACAAATCTTCATTCATAAATGTACAAAAGCGTAGTGCTTTACATAGTTGAAGATCCTAAGGTAATTCTAAACCTGTGGGTTTGGAGGAAGCTGATTGCTCGAAGCTTGGGACCGAGCCTGCTTCTGGCGTTGTCCTTCGTCAATCCAGGCCTTGATCGCAGAGCGACCTTCGGCTCTCCATGAAGTTTGAAAGGCTTGCCAAGCAGCGGCCACACCTTCGGAGGGAGTAAGAGGCTGGTCGGTATCGAAGGTAATGGGACCCTCTCCTGCGCTTGGAGTTATCGATCGACCCAGATCTTCGTAGTAACGAAGTATGCCGACAGCAGCCACTTGTTCGGAGATTTCTCCGTACCGAATGCCTGCTATCTTCATTTGCTTCGCTGCTCCTTGGATCCTCTTCAGCCGGCGCAGCAGGGAGATGTTGTCATCTGAAGGAAGCATCCCAGTAGTACCGAAGTACTCCAGAACGCCTAGCAATTGGTCCATGACCTCCGCAGCTACCTTCTCTGACTTCAGCTTATCTTCAATTAATGCATCCTTCATCGAAGTTAGCTCTTCTATTACTCCAGAGAGCCTAGCTGCCTTTGTAGCTAAAGAATTCTTCTGATTCAGTTGTTGGCTAGCTTCTTCTCGGAGTCTAACAAGCTCGGCCCCCGTAGTAGCGTGCTCCGCCCGCATCTTTTCAATTTCTGCTCGAAGCACAATTTTTTCCGCTTCGAGCTCTTTATTCACAGCTTCCAAGCCTTGTCTGGCCCTGCGCTCCATTGAAACCATATTGTCCATGTGGGCCACTCGACCTTCTGAGATAGTGAGATTTCGTGGAAGAGTTGCATTTTCCTCTCGAAGGTGAACGTTTCCACGGTCGTTTGAGATGTTCGCAGCTCGAGCCAAAACTGTTTGTTGCGAAAAGAAAATACCAAGGTGAGAAATCATTTGTATATAAATTTGATGTTGTTTTGCAGATACTTCGTACCTGGTATGCTGCGCGTTCCATGGCAGCATTAAGCTCCGAACTTTCCGCCTCGCTCAAGATAGCCACCAAGTCCGTCTCCCCGACTTCGCGACTAGCTCGATCCAAAGGCTCGAGCAAAGTCCGAAGCCCAGTTCTTCGCTCCAAGAAAGGAGCATGCTCAAGGCTTGCTGGTCATCTTCGCTTGGCGAAGGCCCGGAATGCTGAGCTGTGGTTTTTGGAGCCCCAGTAGAATGGCCCCCCTCAGTAGATTGGCTCTCGTCTGTTGACTCAGACGGAGTTGATCCTGAGCTTGGAGCAGGGAGGGGGTCCATCTTTCCTTTGCCCTTTCCAGGCCCCATTTGAATGGCTCTTGGAATTGGCTCCGAAGTTGTCGAAGGTCCAAGAATTGTATCTTCGGGACGGACCTCTTCCACGGAAGTGGATCCTGTAAAAACAAAAGTATTATACATTGTATAAATTTGCAGGGAAAAAGAACAAAAGAATTATGCGAAGTTTACCTTCGACATTTTGGCGACGGAGGAGCATTGGACTGCTTGGCGGGTCAAAGGCTACTCCAAAGTCTTCGTCAGAGTCAACAGTCAAATCTTCGACTATTTGAGCATCTTCTTGAGTCGCCGTTGTTACTTCGCCCGGAATCGAAGCTGCAGTAATTTCGACTCCGCTTTCATCCACAGGGGCTCCATCTTGAGGTAAATCTTCTTGAGCAGCCGGAGTCCTCGCTTGCTCAAGATTCTCTTGAGACTCTGGCACGCTCGCAGTTTCATCAATTTGTGTAGCTCTTTGGGCTGCATCCTTGTCAATCAGCCTCACGAGCAACCTGCCTTCATCCTCCTGAGAATCGGAGATTGAAGCTCTTGGGCTCGAAGGCGCAGGAATTTTTTGCTTTCGAGCCACCTTCTTGACCAGAGTCTTGGCAGAGCTCGAAGTTCCAGCTTCGGCTTTCCTCTTCTTGGGCCCTTTCTCTGAATGCACCCAATCCACCAGAGGGGGCGGAACAACTTCGAGCAGCCCCGATACTCGGTTGGATCGCTCCCAAGTACCAACCAATTTGATTCTCCATTCTTTCTCGGTTGGAGTTGGGACGCCCAAAATCTTCTCCGAAGCTCGTACGATTTGCTCCGAAGTTATAGGGGCTGAAGAAGCTGCAAAATAAGTTAAGTTCGTTAACTCTTTGAATAATATACATAGTATATGTTGCTTTCGAAGTTACCTGCAGGGCTCGAAGTTGAAGAAATTTTCTGAAGTCCACCCTCCGAATCTTCTTCGAAAGAAATCGGCCAGTTGGCCATCAGGGGGGGGGGGGAATTTGAAGCCCAAGGAATTATTCGGCTAAGTCCCGCATACTTAGGCGGTGACTGATTTTTTGAAGCAAGCTGAGGCGAGCTTCGAGCTAACCCAGATCTGGATGCACAAGGGCTTCCTTTCGGAAGTTGATGTCTTGCAAAGGTCCGGCTAGACGGCTGCTCGCCCCAACTTCGGCGTAAAACCACTTCAAGATCCAGTCGGTGTACCACCTGGCATTGATGGCCTTAGCAGGAAATCAGAGAGCATACTCGTCCCGGAGTCTGAAGTTGATGCTTCTGAAGGCCACTACCATCTTCTCACCTCCGGGGCCTACGAAGGTCTTTGGTTGGCACGAAGCTCTATGTAGTGCTGCGAAGATCTCCGCCCTCCCTTCACAACCTTCGGCTCGCAACGCCCATTCGAAGATGGCGAGACGCGCTACCGCATTCGGAGAGAGTTGAGGGAGGGTGACGTGGAACAAGTCTTAAACTTCCACCAAGAAGTCTACAGCCGGAAGCCCCAAACCAGCTTCGAAGAAGGCTTCAAAGACGACCACTTCTCCGGGTCTTGGTGACGGAATGATTTCCTTCCCAGGTTTGCGAATCATAACCCCCGAACTAATCTTGCCTTCTACTGCGGCCGCAAGCGATTCTCTTCTGCAGGTTGAAGGTCCCAGTTGATAAGACTGGTCCGTATACTTCGTTGATACCGGAAAGAGGTCTTGGGGGCCAACATTTTGGGGATTTCCTCCCACTGGCGCCATTACCGCCACTGAAGGAGTTGGAGTTACCGTCGCTGATGATGCAGCTGCTGTTGCCGCAGCAGCTTGCTGCCGAGCTAAGGCTGAAGTTGCTCCAGGACCTTTGAAACTAGTTTTCGCCATTGGATCTTGCGGACTGTTTCAAAGGAGAAATGAGGGCTAGGGATCAGTTGATGGCTTGTTTGCACGAAAGCGGTGAAAAGGTACTCAAGAAGGGTCTGGACCCTCTATTTATAGCCCAGACCCTGATTTTTTACCGTTTGCCTATGCTGTTTCGCATTCTCAACCGTTACTTTGATCCGAAATTAAAGCATTCCGTAACTTCCGTTAGAAGAAAGAAGCCAATGGCTATTTCTTCTAATCCTAAGAAGGCTTTCAGACTTTTCGAGTTAGTTCTAAGTTACTTCGAAAGTAATTTTATTAGAAACTGATTCAAAGTTTATATCTCCACGTAGTTCGGAGATGGTTTAAATCTGCTAACCCCTACGCATGATCTTTTTTCTTGCGTATACTGCTCTCCTAACATTACAGATTCAGCGGAGAAGCGTATTCGAGGGGCTACTGTTGGGGGGAAATATTCCATCTTCAGGGTTATTGTAGTGACGAAATAAAGACTGATGATTAAGACGAAGACTTCCAGCATATAACTTTCGGAGATGTATTAAGTCAAGTTCGAAGTATGACGAAGGACTCTAGTTCGGAGTATATCTTCGAACTTGGATTCTTCCGGGAGCTTCTTTGCCAGCTAAGATGGAAGACTTATCTTCTTTCTCATTAGATTAGTGTTTTACCATTTTAGCCCTATTGAGGGTACCGAATAGTTTCCACTATGTCGGTTGTAATAGAGGGGTAAAAAGGTATTTTCCTTAATGTTTGAGCCTATAAATACCCCCGTTTAACCCTGTAATAGGGACCGAATACAAGTTATTCAATACACACTTTCGAATTATTCTAATTTATTATCCTTTCGGAGTCTTAGAATAGTTTCTTTCGCAAACACTTCGTTTGTTAGTTTCTAATCTTCTAAAACCTGTTAGCGTAATCTTTTACGCCAACACACACTATGGGCCTAAAAAGCAAAATGGTAAAATCCTAAATGTAGATACCTTGTCCTGATGCGGAGCTTTTGTAGCAGCCATGGCTTCGCTTCAGGATGACTCGATCATGGATCAGCGGTCTAGATTGAGCGTCGGTTTTGCGCCGAAACCGACAAAGCATCCACCATCTTCGCACTGGGTACACAGATTCGGCCGGCCCGATTCCGTGGCTCCCTCAGATCGGCAATCACTCGCCGCCCATGTACCTGAGTCAATACTGGTCAACAGACCGGTGGATCCCCTGCGCTCCTAGCCCATGTACTCAGATTGGGCCGGCCCGACTTCGTAGCCCCGCTTCCCGGCAGTCACTCGCCGCCCATGTACCTGAGTCACACGCGGTCCAGACACAACAATTCTCGTCTTCTCTTCTCACTTTGACGTCTATTGATAATCACTCATCACTTCTAGAGCCATGAGGCCCATGATCTTCAACATGGCTCCTCAATCTCCCCCTTGATGAGTGCATTGTCAACACCCTCTTCATCAACTCTTCGGAACCTCCAAAACATGTGGAAACACAAAAACAAAAACACAAGAAGACAAATGGAAGAAAATAAAATAAAATGTTTAACCCTAATGACCAAAAGCCGAATAAAAACCAAAAAACGGTCATTATGGTTAAACAAAAAAATAAAAACTCAAACAAGTGCAAACTCATAATTATCAACAAGGATATCCAAAGAGTAAAGGCAAAAGAGACTAAAAACTCCCCCTGAAACAAATCCGAGAGAAAGCCAAAACTCCCCCCTAAACTCTTCTAAAAGACCAAGTAACCCAAAATTTCTCCCCCTTGTTGACAATTGGACTCATCAAGTGAGACTAAATGTACTCAAAAGAGACAGAGACTCAAACTCCCCCTGAAATGCAACTCTCCCTCAAAATATGCAATGAATGAAACTGGGGTGCAAGTGGAGTGTAAAAAGCATACTTCTCAGATACAATTGACTGCAGTAACAAAATCTAGCATGTATAGCAAAAAATAGTGTCTAAGACACATAGCATGATCAGTGCAATAGATGATATCCAAAGAAAGTCATTAGCACACATTTTTATATTTTTGCAAACAAAAGCATCACCACATTTTCTAGTTGACAAGCAAGGTAAAACATGAGATGCAAAGGCTAGCTGATACCTACCAAGATAAGCATTGTCCAGAGCAAAGAGCTTCAGCAAACTTGTTATCTTTTTAATTTTCAGGCTTTTTCTTTTCCTTTTCCATTTTTGCGAGGGGTTATTTGCATGTCAACCTTATGCTAACCGACCAAGTCAAGCCTAGGCCAGAACAGTACCATCAGAAGCTTAAGACATTGGTCTTGGCATACATTACAATGTCCTAGTTCATACCAAAGTGCTATGGCAAGCAGTCTAGAACAATGCAATGCGACATAGCAAACCCACCTGGATCTTTTCAATCAAGCACGAAAGGCATGGATTTTTCATTTTTATGATTTTTATCATTTTATAGCATATTTTCCATGTTAAAGCATATAGATATCCAAGTTGCATATTGTTGGCGTAAAAGATTACGGTAACAGGTTCTCTAAGATTAAGAACTCACAAACGAAGAGTTTGTGAAGTGAACTACTCAAGCCTCCGAGTAGGATAATAGCTCGAAGTAGTTCAAAGTTGTGTATTGAATATCTGAATATTTGATGCCTATTACAGGGTGAGAGTGGGGGTATTTATAGTTAAAAACTTTAAGGAAAAGACCTTTTTACCCCTCAGTTACAATCGACACTGCGGAGATTGAACCTTCGAAGTGTATCTTCGAACGGGAGTTCAAACAGCTCTCTAGGACTTGATCATACGCTAGGCTGGAGACAAGTCTTTGACTTCGGTCTAGTAAATTGTCTTTGTCTTATAATCTCGAAGATCCTGGGGATGAAGTATTTTCCCCCAATAGTATCCCCTCGAATAGGCTTCTCTGAGTAATCTGTAAGTCAAGGGAAGCAATATACGCAAGAAATATTTTCATGCTCAGGGACTTAACAAAATATACCATCTTAACAGGTGATGAGGAATCACGAATGGGAAGGGAGTTTGAAGCCCTTCTAACAGGTGATGAGGAATCATGAATGGCGGCTGAAGTCCCTGCTCAATATGAAGTGGTGGCGGCGCCCGTCACTAGAGACAACCTCGAAGAGGTAGAGACTCAAAATGTCCTGCCTAGTCAAGAAGCCCCCGCTGTGGAAGAAGGCAGAGTCGAGACAACGGATGCCCAAGTCTCGCCTCCGGACGAAGTGATAGCTGCAGTTGTCGCAGATTTGGTAGTTGATCCTTCCGTTCAGAGCCGAGAGTCTGAAGAGGACTTTGAGCAGATGTTCGAGCCTCCGAGCAGTCCAGTGCTCGTTCGGTAGCAGGATGTCGAAGGTAGTCTTTAGCAAAGTATCTTTTCTTTTTTTGTGTCCTGCAAAATTCATGCAATAACAAATACCTTTGGTTTTTACAGGATCGATTCCCATGGAGACGACCCCTGCTACGGAGGTTGTGCCGGAGGCTGCCATGTCTTCGAAGCCAATCCTCGAAGTAGCTATGAAGATGGGTCCTAGAAAAGTTAAATGTAAAGGGGGACCTTTGCTTGCTCCTGTTCCAGGCTAGACCCCGTTAGAGTCTACGGATGGAGGCCAATCCACAGGTCAATCCACGGAAACCTCCGAAGATGACCCGCCGCGCTCCGACATGTCTCCAAATGAAGACGATCAGAATGCCTTGTCTAGGCTCCCCCTCCTACCTCCTTTTCTATAGCAAAGGACTGGACTCCGGACTTTGCTAGAGCCTCTGGCTCAGGCTAGTCACGAAGTTGGGGAGACTAAATTGGTTTCCATTCTTGGGAAATCAGAGGGGTCGGAGTTAGACGTGGCCTTGGAGCGGGCAGCCTACCAGGTACGAAGTATATTCAACAATAGAGTTAGTTCAAACATATGTAAATAGTTTACTTACATTGCTCTTTTTCTTCCTTTGCAGCAAATAGTCTTAGCTCGAGCTACGGCCGCATCAAATGAGCGAGAGATCAACCGACTCAAGGAGAAGATGACAACTCTTCAAGGGAGTCTTGTAAGCTCTGAGGTTTGGACCTCTGTCTTGGAAGAGATGGTGGCTACAGAAAGAAAGGGTAGACTTAGCGTGGAGGCTGCCAACAATAAGCTTGAGGCTGAACAGGTCGTGCTTCGGGACGAAGTGGAAAGGCTGCGGGGGGAGCAAGCAACCGCGGGAATTGAACTGGTCAAGCTCCGAGAAAAGCAGCTGACTTTGACGGAGGAGGCCAACAACTTTCTTGGGCAAAAGAATTCTTCGATGATGGAGGCAGCTAGGCTCTCATCCCTAACAGATGAGTTGTCTGCATCGAAGAATGATTTGTTTGAAGACAAGATGAAGTGCGAGAAAGTGGCCTCGGATACCATGGACAACCTTCGGGGTGTGTTGGAATACTTTGGCACATCCTGGGCTTTATCTTCGATTGACGATGTTCCTCTGCTCCGGAGATTGAAAATGATCCAAGCAACAACGAAGACTATGAAGACATTAGGTATTAGGTATGGAGAGAGCTCTGGCCAAGTAGCTACTCTTGGAGTGATTTTCTACTATGAGGAATTATGGCTATCCATAGCACTAGAGCCTGAGGCAGCCCCTGTCAACTTCGGCGACGACCGGCTCCTGACTCCCTCCGTTGATGTGGATGCAGCTTGGGAGGCCTTCCAACCATCTTGGAGAGCTGAAAGCCGATCGGCTATCAAGGCATGGATTGATGAAGGACTCCGCCAAAAACAAGCGCGATCACAGCCTTCTAGTAGCCGACCTCCTTTCGACCAGAAGGTTTAGTTCTCCTTAGGACCCCAATTATGTAAAAACTTATTATTTACTCCTTTTATGAATGAAAAGACTTATTTGGAAATGTTTTTAGGCTTTCCAACCTTTTTTGGATGATATCAAAGTGCTAGAGATTAACGAAGAGCTTCACCTGCAATCGGCCACCTTCGAAACTCTAAGACATCACATGCGTCCTTGATTTTCAATTCCACGGGGGAGCTTTGGGGAAGTTATACCCGATATATGTAAAGAAGTACTAGCTTATATTAAAAAGGAGGAAAAGGAAGTTAATTTAGAAACTTCATCTTTTGAGGACATTGAATGGTCTGAAGAAGAAAATATTGCTAAAGAACAATTAGAAAATAGCCCTGAACAACTTCAAAGCTGGGAAAGAAGCCCCGAGTGACTTCGAAGCTGGGATGAACTTCAGTAAGAGCAAAAGGACTTCCAAGCTTCAAAAGAAGGGAAGAGGGTTAAGCATAATGTTATTAAAACTCCTGGCTCTGGGACAAGTTGCCTTCGAAGTCATGCTAGTAGTTATAGGGATCGAAGAGGTGTTCGTTTCCTTCTTGGTATAGATACTAATTTTTCATGATGTAATGTAATATGATCATCCAATTAATATAATCTGTTTCAGAAGCATCACTTGATTGTTCCTTATTCTCCTGCCCCTCCTTGTGGGTGGTGTACCATACGCATTGCGATAGGGTCCGTTGGACACAATGATTGATATAACAACCTGATGCTTCGCATAACACTTGGTAATCATATTTTACTCATTCGTAGAGTTCTTCGAAATGCACGTTCGTATTGTGATGTTTATAAATATCGGAACTAAGTTTATACTTGTAAGCTCCGATAACTGTCGCTTAGGACTTTAAAAAGTGTTTCATTGGTTTGGAGCCATGAAACCTTATTGCTTGGTCACCTACGACACTTTTACAGATACTTCAAACCCGAAGGTTGGAAATCTATTCTTTTACATTCCTTAGACTCTT
This sequence comes from Zizania palustris, assembly GCA_019279435.1. NCBI lineage: Eukaryota > Viridiplantae > Streptophyta > Magnoliopsida > Poales > Poaceae > Zizania > Zizania palustris. The sequence continues at coordinate 83,235,306 of JAAALK010000287.1, read as the reverse complement.
CTACGGATCCTAACAAGCTAGAGCGTGGAATCCGTAGGGTTTGGCCACCGACGGCTCTTTTACAGATACTTCGAACCCTGAGGCCGGAAATCTATTCTTTTAAAGTCCTTAGACTCTTCTACATATCCTAACAAGCCGGAGCCTAGAATCCGTAGGGTTTGGCCACCTACGGCTCTTTTACGGAATCCTTGAACCAATGGTTAAAAGGCCGTTTGCTGGGTTCCGAAGAAAGATGCTTACCTCCGCAAGCATCTTCGTTCCCCTAATGCGTCCACCATGGGTAAGGAATATTTGAATAGTAAGCATAATTCGAATCTTCATCTTTATTTAACTTAGAAAGGTACTTTTACAATTGATTACAAGGAGCCCCTAAGCGTAATAATGTTTAAGGTGCTCTGCATGCCATGCATGCTTCAACTCTTCCCCTTCTAAATTAGCTAACATAAACGACCTGGGGTGCCCTGAGCGTAGGATAATATATGGTCCTTCCCATTTGTTTCCTAGGTTCCCCAGAGTGATTACACTTTGCAGTACCAAATGACCCGGTCTAATCTCATTCACTTTTATCTTCGGGTCATACCATGCCTTCATTTGGTCTTGGTACTTCGTTAGATTGGCAATAGCTCGAAGCCTTGTCTCTTCTGTCAAGTCCAGCGAAGTGCTTCTTTCATCATCATTCCCAGGCTCTGTTACGTGAAGGGATCCACCTTTAAGCTTCGTAGGAGTCATGGTCTCGTCTCCGAACAACAACCTAAATGGGGTGAAGCCCGTGGACCTAGCTTGAGTAGTCCGAATAGACCATAAAATCATAGGGAGCTCTTCGGTCCACAGTCCCTTAGCTAACCCGACAATCCTTCGATTCAAACAAGAGAGAATATTTCCATTTGCCCGCTCGACGGCTCCGTTGGATTGGGGGTGACGAACAACTATGAAGCATAACTTGATGCCCCAGCCTTCGCAAAACTCTTTAAAGGGCTCAACATCAAATTGAGTGCCATTATCAACAATTAACTCCCTAGGCACTGTGAACCTGCAAATTATATTCTGCCAAAAGAATTTTTGCACATTTCTTGAAGTGATTTAGGGGTTCAGCTTCGACCCATTTAGAAAAATATTTGATTGCTACCAGCGCAAACTTCAAGCTGCCTTTTGCCATTGGAAAAGGGCCGATGAGATCCATTCCCCATCGTGCCGTTGGCCATACCGGAGCAATAATTTTAAGAGGTGTCGGTGGACGATGACTCCGCCTACCCATCCACTGGCACACTTGGCAGGTTCAAACCAACTCTTCTGCATCTCTTACAATTGTTGGCCAATAGAGCCCCTCACGAAGTGTCTTTCCTGCTAGAGCACGAGGGGCTAGGTGGCTGCCGCATAGGCCTTCGTGAATCTCCCAAAGTATATCTTGGCCTTCGGGTTGTGAGATGCACCAGAGTAGGGGAGAACAAACTATGGCTTTATAATGTATTTTTTTGACAAACTCATAATTTCGAGCTCTTGCTTGGAGCCTTTGGAAATCCGGACCTTCTAACAAAACTACGTTGTTCTGCAAAATATCAATGACTGAAGTCCGCCAATGGGCGAATGGAATGCAAAGGACTTCTGCGGAGGGTAGTTGATGCACCGTAGGCTTGATGAGTTATTCATAAAAAGCGCCCTCCGGGACGTCCAATGCTCTGGCTGCAGCCTTCGCTAGAATATCTGCAAGTTGATTATCCGCTCGAGCGATGCTTCGAATAGAAATTCCTTTAAACAATGCTTCGGTCTTGTGGATTTCTTCTAAATACTTTGCAAGATGTGGATTCCTGGCTTGGAAGCTCTTGTCAACATGCCCTGCGACGACATGGGAATCTGTTTTTATTATAATTCTTGTTGGTCCAAGTGCTCTTGCCTTTCGGAGGCATAGCAGGATCCCTTCGTATTATGCGATATTGTTGGTGGTCTTAAAGTTGAGCCTCATAGAATACATGGCCTTCTGCCCTGATGGCGATATTATTACGGCTCCAGCTCCGGCACCAGATGCCTGATAGGCTCAATCAGAAAAAAATTGTCCACAGATCTTCAGAGGTTTCTTCTAGAGTCCAAACTGCGGATGGAGTCCACTCGGCCATGAAGTCAGCTATGACTTGGGACTTGATAGCTATTCTCGTCGTGAAGGAAATACCGAAGGGGGCCAGCTCGATAGCCCATTTTCCGATCCTACCCGTGGAGTATTTGCTCCGAAGCATATCACCAAGTGGATACGAGGTAGGAACAATGATATTATGTGCCAAGAAGTAATGCCTTAGCTTCTGTGAGGCCATTACCAAAGCATAAACAAATTTTTCGAGCTCGGAGTATCTTGTCTTTGCTCCGGACAAATCTTCTGAGACGAAGTATACTAGGTTCTGCACCAGTTTTCCTTTAAGCTCTACTTCCCTGACCAGCACTGCAGTTACTATGGAGCCCGTTGCTGCAAGATAAACAAGGAGAGTTTCTTCTGGGAAGGGCACAATAAGTGTTGATATATTTCCAAGATAATCTTTAATATCATCGAAGCTCTTTTGGCACTCTGGCGTCCATTGGAAACTCTAGGACCCCTTTAGAGCTTTAAAAATCGGGAGGCTTCATTCTGCTGATCTGGCCAGAAATCTACTGAGGGCTGTGAGCCGTCCTGTCAGCTTCTGGACTTGCATCAGATTTTCTAGTGGAGCCATTCTTTGCAGTGCACTTATCTGCGTTGGGCTAGCTTTGATTCCTCTACTCGAAATTAAGTACCCTAGCAATTTTCCTGCTTGCGCCCTGAATATACATTTTTCAGGGTTGAGGTGAACTCCACATGCTCGAAGGCTCTCAAAAGTTTCTTCTATGTCTAGGCTATGATGGTGCTTTACATCACTCTTTATTACAATGTCATCCATATAGGCTTCAACATTTCGGCCTATTTGGTGACCTAGAGCCTTAGCAATAAGTCGTGAAAAAGTAGCTTCGGCATTCTGCAAGCCAAAAGGCATTCGAACATAACAAAATACTCCGGAAGGAGTTATAAAACTCGTCTTGGCTTCGTCTTCGTGTTTTAGCCAAACTTGATGATAACCGGAGTATGCATCCAGGAAGCTTATAGGTTCAGAGCTAGTCGTACAATCCACAAGCTGAGGAATATGGGGCTTAGGATAGGGGTCTCATAGGCATGCTTTATTTAGTGACGTGAAGTCGCTGCACATGCGCCACTTGTCGGAGCTCTTCTTCTTGACAAAAATAGGGTTAGCCAACAACTCATGTGGGCTACATCCCTGATAATTCCCGCCCTTAACAATTTCTCCACCTCCACCTTGGCGAGGTCTGCCCTTTCTGTTGACAACTTCTGGAGCCCCTGGCGCACCCGTCGAGCCTTTGGGTTGACAAGCAAGCTGTGCTCGATGATGCTACGGTCAACTCCGGGGATATCTTCATCAGTCCACGTGAAGATATCCAAGTTTTCTTTAACTACTTCCTCTAGCGAAGCAGATATTTCCGAAGGTAGCCCCTTGCTGAATTGGATTGGATATTCCTTGTCATCTTTTAGGATCATCTTCGTGATCACATCACCTTCTGGGCTTGGCTTTAGGGAAGGGCCCTTCAAGGGGTCTGAAGACCCCGAAGCTTCCTCCTAGTGCTGCAGAACACTATTCACCTACCGGGGGTCCAGAGGTGGACTATGGCCATACTCCGCTCTCCGGGCTGCAAGCTTGGTCTCCTGAAATAGTGAGAACTCCACCTTGCGTGGGCATTTTGTGACACAAATAGTTATGATGTGCTACAACTCCGAATTGGTTTAGCATTCCCCTCCCAAAGATTGCATTATAGGCGTACGGGGCATCGATTACATCGAAGATAACCTCCTCAACCCTGGCCAAGGGCCCCTATCCGAAGGCAACCTCGAAACCTATCTGGCCAAGGGCATCGAGAGGAGGACCCGTGAAGCCTTGGAGTGGGCGAGCTGCCGGAAGTAGGTGTCTTTGGGGAATGCACATCTGGTCGAAGGCCTAGACAAAGAGTATATCTGCGGAGCTTCCACCGTCCACCAATATCCTTCGGACTTCAACTCCCGCTATATCAGCTGAAACAACAAGGGGGTCAGCATGGGGGAATTTCACCCCTGCAGCATCATGGGCAGTAAAAGAAATAGGTACATGAGACCACTCAGGCATTTCTGCAGCCGAGCTCGAGGTCCCTATGTGCCCTACTTCGTGAACATAGTCCCTCCGCTGCCGCTTTGACATGTTACCATGGGTCCCCCCTCCAGAGATGGGCAGGACCACCCGCTTGCCATGATATTGGGGATCCTCCTATTTCGGTGGTGGCATAATGTTGGCCACCGCGAGTTGCATCAGTGCTTCAAGATTGCTGGCCTGAACCATAGCCTGCACAGGCTCCAAATGCACTGATGGAGGGGCTCGATCCGAAGTACCTTGCCCTGAGCATCACCCTAAGTACTCGCCCCGAAGGGTCAATACAGACTTACAATCTTTTGTGTCATGGCTTCTATTTTCACCATGTACACAACATAAGAAAGTCTGGCGCCTGCCAGCCTTCTCTTGAGGCTTCAATGTACTAGCCAGTTAGCTTGCGCCTGTTGAAAGTTGAAAGGCATCTTTGGGGCGGAGGGTTAAGCGATTATCAAGGGGGGTTTGCGGAGGAGTCGGGACTTCTGGCTCTGTCTTCACTTCTCAAAGGACTGGCGCAGGCACCACATTTCTTCGGAGGCAACCTTCTTTTGCCATGGCATACTATTCGAAGTATGCCATCAGCTGTGCTACAGACAACACTGGCTTCCGGTGAAGTTTGCTGAGGAGGTCTGGGTTCAACACCCCTTCGCATGCCGCATCCACTACCGAAGAGGTAGACAAGCCTTTAATTTGGGACTTGATGTGGGTGAAGCATGTAAAGTACTCCCAAAGGGTCTCTCCTGCTTGCTGCTTCACCTGGAACAAGCTTCCCGTGGACATTGGGGATATGAACGTACCCTACAAGTTACTCACGAACTTCCTCTTTAGTTGCTCCCATGACCTGATCGATCCTAGCTTTAGAGACCAGAACCATCGGAGAGCCACACCTTCCAAGGCGAGAGGGAAACACTTCGCCATTGTGTTCTGCACTCCTCCACTGGCTTCTGTCTCCAGGGCATAAGAACGAGTGAACACTCCGGGGTCGGACCCACCAGAGTATTTGTGCAACTTCGAGGCTTTGAACCTAGGGTCAAAAGGCACTTTCTACTAGTCCGGATGTAGTGGAGATTCGTCATCGATGGATGCATTCTAGGCATCCTCTAGGACTTGAAGAGCTTCGGGATAATTATGGCCGTCGTCTTGAGGTACCTCCGGAGCAAGAGTGAAGGCTTGAGGGCAAAGTCTATCTGCAGCCTCTTGCCTCCACCTTGCTACTTCCTCCTGAAGCCGTTCTACCTGGGTAGACGCATCCTCAAGAAGGTCTTCGCTTCATCCAGAGGGGATCTCCGGGTCTTGAGAACTGGGGTAATCAGTTCGAAGCACCGAGGGAGCTTCTTGGGGAACTCTGGGTGCTCGAGGTCTGATGACCACTTCGTGAGTTGGTGGATTGACTGAGGGTCCTGCACCGTTGGTCCAAGGGGACCTTCGGTGAGGATCGATAGCTAGGCTCCACTTGGGAGGCATGGCTAACGAAGTTAAGGTCCAAAGACCGAAGACTTCGAATGATTTGGGAAGGCAAGAAGAGGCCTTCGAACTACACTAGGAAGACCCTTACCGAAGGGTGTGCGGAATCTTTAGACTCCGAAACTCCCTCCGCAAGTGCTCTTCGAAGTGCAGTCAGCTGCGGAGAACTAGCTTTTAGAACTAGGTTCCCTACGGCCGGTGCCAATTGTTGGCATAAAAGATTACGCTAAAAGGTTCTCTAAGATTAAGAACTAACAAAGAAGAGTTTGTGAAGTGAACTATCTCAAGCCTCTGAATAGGATAATAGCTCGAAGTAGTTCAAAGTTGTGTAATGAATATATAAATATTCGATGCCTATTACAGGTTGAGAGTGGGGGTATTTAGAGGTAAAACATTAAGGAAAAGACCTTTTTACCCCTCAGTTACAACCGACATAGTGGAAACTATTTCGGTACCCCTGATAGGGCTAAAATGGTAAGAGACTAATTTAATCAAAAATAAGATAAGTCTATTGTCCTTGCTGGCAGTTGTCCACTGTGGAGATTGAACCTTTGCAGTGTATCTTCGAACGGGAGTCCAAACAGCTCTATAGGACTTGATCATATGCTAGCCTGGACACAATTCTTGGACTTCGGACTAGTAAATTGTCTTTGTCTTATAATCTCGAAGATCCTGGGGATGAAGTATTTTCCCCCAACAATCTCATACATCACATTTATCCAAGGCCATGCCAGTCACATCATTCTCTATAAAACAAAGTTAGTCGAGATATCTACAAGTGACTGGATCAGAAAAACCTAGGTCAACAGGCTCGGTTTTTAAAATTCGCGCAAGTCAGAACTTCCAATCTGGCATCTGAACTTCCGATCAATATCGGAATCACGCACCGCAACAATTGCTTTCTGTATCAAATCATTATTCGATATCGGAACATCCTATCACTATCAGAACATCCAATCCACTAGCTGAACTTCTGAGCTAGCTCGGACAGAAATAGATCTAACCTATTTTTCCACCACGTATCTCCATACATGACGGATCCAGATCAAACACTACACACTTAGGCTCTGATACCACTGTTGAGGAATAGGGGAGTTACGCTAGCTAGCAAAATCAAAATTTATGCCCTAAGGCCAAGATTGATGCGTGTGCGAGATCATGGATTGGTACCTTCTAGCACAAGATGCGCTAGGTGTAGCGGAAGATGTTGTAGTAGCACCACAAGCCCATCCTTTGCCGATCTGATCGATGAAGATGATGACGTAGTCATTCGCATGTAGATGTCCACGAGCGTCGCTATTGGAGAAACACCTCCATGGAGTCCACATGTAAAGGGATAGAGTACCTCCCACGGCAGCATGCTAGCACCACACGTGAGAGAACTCTTTGGTGGCTAGGTCTAATCTAGGATTATTGCTTGTTCCAAGACGTCCTCCTCCTCTCCTTTTAAAGGGTTGAAAGCCCCTAGTCATGCTCATCTCGGAATACTCAAAACTGTAACATATCCAATCTGTTTGCCCACGTCAAAACTTCTAATCCTGGATCAGAACTTCCGATAGATATTTTAAGTCTCCCGATACAGTATGACACGCAACATATCTAATCTATTATCACCCACCTCAGAACATCCGATCAGTACAAAATTCCCCGATTCCAAATCGGAACTTTTCGCTCGTCGGAACATCCAATACCATATCGTAACTTTCAAAGCAACATTTTCTCTATGTATCGAGACTAGATAATAATCAGAATTTCTGATCAACGAAATTTTCTTGGGCATATCCTTCACAGCCCTAGGGAATTGGTCGGACCGATGGCACCGTCCTCAGCAGCCTTCTCCAGATTGCCTCCACCTCGCTCTGGAAGGGTGTCTTCGGGATTGGGACGTCGCCCGAACCCACCTCGATGACAATGGCCTTCGAGGTCCTTTCCGTTGTTCTCGTGCCTTCACGTTCATCTCCATTATCTTCTCCCTGAAGTGGTCATCCTTTGCCTCGTGGTGCGATGGACAACTGGCTAAACACGCTATCGTTGCCCATTGTGCTCATTGGTCCTTGCATGTTAGGTGTCTCTCCTAGCACAAAAGGGACACTCACTACAAAGTAAGGAAATCGAAAACCAGTTGGTGCGAAGTAGTATGGAGCCCACTGTGTCATAGAAAATTGGTACGGAGGTGGAGGCATTGGTGGATCTAGTGATCTCGCATATTGGGGACCGAATAAACTTTTCTGTGGATGGTTCGACCTTATTGGAGGCCTTGGCTGAGCAATCGCTTTTTTGGCCTTCCTTTGGTGTTTTTGGATTAGCATCTCATATGTCATCTTGAGCTTTCTATGAGACCTAGCTGAAGACGTAGCATTGGTGTTCACTTTCCACAATCCAACTTTGGGATTTTTGCTACAAGCATCTATGGGCGAGGCTCTCCAACTATGACCTCTTTCCCATTAGATGACTCAGCCTATTCAGGCCTAATTAGCACCTTCTTCCCGTCAAAGTCAATGGTGTTCACCGGAAAGGGGTCTTGATCCAATTTCATCTTGGGATTAGTGTCCAACATCAATTGTCCTTCATTTATGGCCGATTGAAAATGTACACGGAAGACATTGCAATCATTAGTAGAGTGATAATCCGAATCATGCCACATACAATAAGCATGTTTCTTCAAATCACTGGTATTATGAATGACGTGACCCTTTGGCAACCTAAGGTGTTTGTTCTTCAACAAAAAATCAAATATTTTATCGCACTTGGTCACATCATAAGTGTATTTGACCTGGCTTGGCTGGCTCTTAGTGGGAGATGGCTGTTGCCCAGAGAAAGTGAATTTCTTGGACTATTGTACCAAGTCCACTCAGTTGTGTACATGTCAGCTCAGTCATCATTGCTTTCCAATGACTCCTCATAAGAATGCTCTATGATATGCAACTCATCTTTGGGTTTACTAAACGTCTTAGTAAATTTCTTACTCTTGACTTGGCCTTCTTGGACCAGAGCCTTCTAAAAAACTTGGTTTACATCTAGGAAATCCTGGCCATCTCGCTTCTCTTTAAGTTCAGAATGCAAGCCATTAGAAGCTAAGTCATCTAGGTCTCTCTCAGAAATGTTCAAGTTAAACCATTTGTTTCTCGTGTCTCTAAACCTCCTAGTGTACTCAGAGACACTCTAATTATAATTTTGTTTAACCGATGTCAAGTGTCAAAGCCTAAGTTTAGTTTCTCTATTATAAAAATAATCATGGAACTTCTTCTCCAACTAGGCCCAAATATGGACGTAGTTCAATGGTAGCACCGAAAACCAAGTGAAAGCGGTGCCAAAAAGCAACAAAGAAAACAATCTATGTTTAAAAGTATCCGACCTACTCACTTCTCCACATTGCACTAGAAATTGACATATGTGCTCCCAAGTTGTTTCACTATCATCGTCGTTGAATTTAGTGAATTTAGGAAATCTAAAACCATGAGGATATGGGATAGTGTCAGAATAATCCGGTTACGGCTTGTGGTAAACTCTAGTCCAATCCCGAGGTTCGTATCCTACACAGTCTATGAATAGTGTGCAGATACACTCATATATTTCGTTTACGCCTCTATCCTATGGGTGCCTAGCATGTGGAGGCATGACATGTGGGGGTATCCCAGCATGTTGGCCATATAGTTCCTCCCTATTATCCTCCTCTCACGCTGGCTCATGATAGGTGATGTGCTACGGTCTATGCGGGTATGCGAGAATAGGAGCTGTAGGAATTGAAGCATGGGTAAAGGTAGCAGAGGTACTAGCCGAGGCGGCGTGTAGACTATGGTGGGAGTGGTTTGACCGGGGGTATAGTAGCCGATCAAACCGTCCTAATAGCCGATCTGACCAACTTTTGTCGGTTGTGCGGGCTGACATGCGCCGGTTTGACTGGCCTGAGGGTTGGTCTGACCGACGACGGTAATTGGGATCTCGGGCATGGATGTCGAGGCTGCAGACGCGATATTTTTCATGTTCTCACATTGGTCCTACTGTATATGTAGTGAACAGGAGGTACGCTAGCAATCAGGGTCGGAGAAGCGTCCTTGAATAGGCCGAATCTCCTAAACATCGCCTCCCTCCTAGAGTCGACATCAGGTCCTAGAAGATTTGCAAATTTAGTGCTAATCGCTTGATCTATAGTTGTCGCTATCTTTTGTTCAATTTCCAGGGTAGATAGAGGGGAAGGTGACGTTACCTTGCCCATGGAGATGTTGGGGAGATCGGTGTTGCGCTTGATGAAGCCTACATGCATCTTGGTGTAGCGCCCAAGCATGACGGCATGTAGCTCCCTCGTCTTGGCCTTCATCTCGACCCTATCCTCCTTTGTGATGTCTTCTAGGATGGAGAGGACAATGTTGTCATCGTCGATTTCCATGCTCCCCACCATGTTCATTGGCGTAGAGGGTGTAGTCGATTTAGTCATACCCATTGCCGATGTAGTTGGACTTAGCGTGTACGTCCCTAGCGGAGTCGCCAAAAAGTGTGTTGATGCTAAAATTGGTCGACCAAGCACCAAACATCACTAACGTCGATCCATCGATCCAAAAACGCGTAGATGCTTGGAGTTGCCCTCCAAACGCCACATTGTGCCCACGTCGCGTTCCGACAACCCATGACCGTCACAAGGGAAATTTGGGTGGAGTAGCTAGCCAATCGGATCACCGCAATGAAGGGCTAACCGAATCAGCAAAAAGTAAAGGGGGGTGGTCAGACCGACCAAGGTGGCCCGGTCAGACCGACTATACACCAGCAATCAGACCATCGAGCTAGAGGAAAGTAGCCAACTAACAATGTACCATTGGTTAGACTGGCCAACAGGCAGTGGTCAGACCAATGCGTGCCGGCACGGCCCGGTCAGACCGGCTATGCGTCGTTGGTCAAACCGAAAGCTAGGGAAAAAATGGCCCGGGGCCTTCGACGACCGTCTTGTCGGTGATGGCTCTATGCAATGCTTCTTTGTGTTGAAAATGAAAACTTTTGCCCCTACCAAACATTTAGAAACAGCAACAACTCGGCCCGGAGTTGGAATTACGAGAGTATATTGGTAAAAATGCATTATGGGGGTTAAACAGATGATTCATAAGGAAATCAACAAGGATTACCACGATTATGACACGACAAACGTAAGGTTTACAGTGCAAACTGACAAAGATGGACATGCTATAGCTAAACCTAGGGCAAAACAGTAGTAGATTGAAAAAAGAACGATTATACGGGGTCGTAGATTATATTAGATTTAATTGTGTGTATCCACTTAGAATTGGCCTTACCCCTATATTTATAAGGGTTGGTCTTGTCGTCCCTGGGCTTAATTGTAATTGGCTTGGATTCGGAATTGTCATTTAGACCAGGCTTATAGGGCTGGTCAGACCGAAGTATGGCCCAGCCACACCTCGGTCTATGGACAATCAAATCGACGTGCGCTAGAAACTGCATATTTTCGGTCAAACTATACCAATTTTGAAAATTTGATAATTTTGACCACTAATGCCATGTTTTTCTATCAAAAAAATCCTAAAAAGATACGTAACTTCCAAATCCCCTCGCAAATGCTCAAAAGTAGATTGATTAGGTGTTTGGTCAAAATATCAACCAACTGATGATGAGACTCAACATGAATAAGGTTAATGACACCTTTCTATTGATCACAAAATTTGGTTGAGGCCCAAGCCAAGTAAGGACCCGATGTGGTCAACATAAGTCAAAGAAGTCTGATCAAAGTTGGTCAAAGAAGTTTGTCCATTTTACATGACCACATATGGAGGAGCCAATAGAGAGAGAGATAAGAGATAAAAACATAATCGCTTGTGATTGTAGGGGATGGAAAGTCTCCGGAATATAAATATGTACCAAGTAGGTATATTAGAGGATACACAACTACAACAACAAAACTACACTCGGCACATCGCCAGCCTTGTTTATTCAAGGTTAATTCTAGTGGGACCTGGACCTCAGAGATGGGCTCCATTGTTTTGATCTCCGACGAAGAGGTGAGTCCTGCCACCCCGACAATTGTATCGGCTAGATTGACATTGCTCAAGACTACATCACTTCGATCTCTTGTGGTGCCGGTTCGGTTAGTATAATAATTGGTCTATCTTGTTGTATTAGCTAGGTTTGAGGCTACATCATTATGATCTCTTAAATTGACGTAGATTAGATATCGTACTTCAAGGCTTCACCAGTTAAGTTTGATGTATTTATCTATTGTATCTAGTTTATGCTGTACACCATTCATCTGAATAAAGTATGCCCGATGTATTGAAAAATTGTTAGTCATTCATGATTTAGAAACAATCTTGGTTAGGTCCGATCTTGATATTGTGATGATTTAATAGCATGAATATATTTTTTGGTATAATAAATTTAGATTATATCAGAGTACAATCTGATAGGTTACCTTTAGGTGGTGTTTGGTTGGTTCAAGGTAACGTAAACGTTAATGTAATCAATTGCAGTGTTAAGGGATAACAATGTAATAGATTACTGAATTTGTTTGGTTAACAAGTGTAACGCAAACTATTTACATTACAATGTTTGGTTAATAAGTGTATCATATTCTATTTACATCACAGCGTTTGGTTTATAATGAATCAAATAAAAATGGATTTTTGTAACACCTTTTGAATTTATTAAACATATCTCTAAAAATTAAACATCCCCATACCAACATCAACATAACAAAAATATCTCCAAAATTAGACATCTCCATACCAACATCAACATAACAAAAATATCTTCGGATTAAACATATCCATAACAACATCATCCATACCAAAAATATGTCCAAAATTAAACATCATCCATAACAAAAACATCTCCAAAATTAAAACATCATCCATAACATAATCAATAACATCATCCATAACATCATCCATTACAAAAATATGTCCAAAATTAAACATCTCCATAACAACATCATCCATACTCAACATAGAAAACTAGTTATATCTTCTTTTCTTATTCATCATATTCTTTCGCACCATCATTGTCACCAACACTTATCTTCTTCCTAGTCTTCCTCCTCACCCTACCCGTCCATAAACTTCTCTTTGCTTCATCTAATAATTTTAGGACAAACTTATCAACAAGCAATTAATAGTGACAACATTAAACAATATCTACAAACTTACTAGCAAGCATTTTTAGTATGTATTCCCTTCTTAGAGGGTCAAGAAGCGCTAGAAGCATACGCATCTGATCTGGCACTTTCACAAATACCAATGCAGCATTGACAACTTTGGTGCCAGTAAACCCAAGTTTCTGCATCTCAAGGATAGCTCTATCACTACAACAATCCAGGCAACTTCCGTCGGCTTGGCCGACGGAAGTTAGCCCTTTCCCGATGGAAGAAGCTAACTTCCGTCGGCAAAAGGCTAACTTCCATCGGCATTTGGCCGACAGAAGCGAGGAGACGGAAGATAGCTAACTTCCGTCGGCTTCACGTGGCCGACAGAAGTTAGCGCTGAACTCTGCCACGTCAGCAGAGGGGCGCTAACTTCCGTCGACCAGCCTGGCCGATGGAAGTTAGGGGCAGCTAACTTCCGTCGGCTTTGGCTCTAGCCGACGGAAGTTAGCCTTTCTGCCCACGTGGCCGAAAGCAGCTAACTTCCGTCGGCTATGGTCAAAGCCGACGGAAGTTAGCTGGTATTTTTTTTGTTTTTTCCTAGTTCCCCTATTCACACTCACATCCAAACACATTTTATATCACATTCACAATACACATCCGAATTCACATCTCACATCCAAAATCACATTAAAACTTCACATATAACATTCAAAATCACATCTCACATCCAAACTTCACACATCACATCCAAAATCACATAACACAACTGAATTCACATCCAAAGTCACAGTACACATCCGCATTCACATATACCATCCAATTCACATACAAAGTCACATAACACATCGAGATTCACATAACACATTCAAATTCATATCAAAGTACATATCACATCCAGATTCAATCAAACTTCACAATACACATCCATACTCACTGATCGCCCATATTTGGGTCGTGGGCATCGCCGCTGCCTCCCGCTTCATCCACATTTTCCCCGGAGGCTCCATCCTGACTAGGCGTACGGAAACTCTGAAGAAATAGACAAAATTAGAGAACAAACTCAACTACCCTTCTAAACGCTAACTTAAGTATCTGAAGTAACGATATGTCAGGAGGTACCTCAGGTGATGTAAGAGATAGTGGTGGTGGTGGGGGAGGTAGTGGTTGGAACAAGAACATGTCAAATCCACCATGCTGCTGGGCTAGTTGCTACACATGTTGTAATGTAATCAGTTAGTTTTAAACCTATTTCTGAATACTTTTTAACGGCAACACTGTAAACTAAACTTACTTGGATCATCGCCTGCTGTTGTGCTAAGCAGGCGGTATAGTACTCTTTTTGTTGCCTGCTATGCTCGTCGCGCCGCCTCATTTCCTCCCTCAGCCGAACCACCTCCGGGTTTTCTTCTGAGCGAAGACGGCTGGAGCCAACTCCGATGAAGCTCTACGACGACTGAGCTGACTTCTGAGCTCTCACCGCTCTCGAGTCAATAACTCCATTGAACATGGAGTACCTGCAACATTGAATGAGTTAGTTACCATCACAATACCATACACAAAACATTAATAAAAACACTGTCTCACCATACATGGCTTTTTCCACATCCGTTGGAGTACACGTCCATTTGGTCGACAGGTTCTGTCCGCCAATCATAGTCCTCTCCATGGAGTAGAACCATGTGTTCACCATACTGCGCCTGCAAAAAACATGTCCGATTAGATGGAGTAAAATGAAATTACGCAAACTCTTAACATTGCTAACATCTCACCAAATGGTCCGTGGTTGTCTAGCTAAACAATACATCTAGCTATGTAGGATCGCTTCCTTTGTGACCAGAGGTATACACCTCTATGTCACTTGGCACGTTGCCAGATTTAGCTTCCTGTACAATAGAAATGAGTTAGTCGCATTACAATGTATCTATAGATAGAGATTGACAGAAGGAGGTCTTACCATGCGTTTAGCGTGGCGAATATATCCATCGGCACCATATCTGTGCTTCGGATCCATCCCGCGGCATTGTCTTTTCTGCTCGGAAGTCTTCTTGAATGCAGCTGAAGACCAAATCTTGCAGAATTCGAAATATGCATCCTCGCGGGTTGCAAACCACGGAATCCTCACCTGAACAGAGATGCTATTTGTATTATATGACAACAAATCACAACAATCGAAGATTTAAAAAGTTAGAATTGTTTACCGAACGGTATTGTTCTTCAGTCAAATATATTGTAGATGCGCCCGTCGTCTTGCTCATTCGTTGCCCTAGCTTCTCCTTGTAGTAAGCATTGTTCGCTTCAATGCGGACATACGAAATAGCGTCCTTCACCACCTTGTGTGCATTGTTGTTGAAGACTTGAAGGGCATGATTATGGTGATTGCCGACTTCTGGCAAGCAAAAGCGTAACTGCAAAAGTCATAATTAGTAAAGTGTTGTAACTCGAAAAGCTTTGTGTTAAAACTAAAAGAAGATTGAAAAAACACATACACAGGAGTCATGAGACACCGCCCCCTGAGAAGTTCCATGGCGCCGGTCAGGAGCAAACCTGTACTGGTCCCATGTCTGGCATAGAACCCGCTCACTGGTTGGCATTGTCAGCACCCCTGGGTAGTGCAGACGACACAGGTTACCCAATATCTGGTTAACCTGCCTGACCCTCAAAGTGCCGTCAAACTGAGAGTCAATCCAAGATCTAGAAGTACATAATAAATAAAGTCAGTTTAGTGAAAAAAAATTTGAAAAAAAGCAAAACAACAAAAGAGTATTAGACTTACCCGTCACCTATAGGCGTAATCTCGATCTTGGCTCCACCGGAAGAGACTACTGGTGGGGCGACCAGGTGGCTCGTCTTAAAAGATGCTGAGGACCCGCCGGAAGCCTCAGCCCCTCCTCCTGACCCGCACCCTCTGGGAGATCCCCCTGCCCCGCACCCTCCGGGTCATCCCCCTGCCCCGCACCCTCCAGGTCATCCCCGTACGCCGCACCCTCCGGGACATCCCGCTCCTGCCCCCACCCACCAGATCAACCTTGTGACCCGCACTCTCCAAGTGTTCTTCCTCCTACAAAATAGTATTGAAACAATTAGTAATAGTTTATAACTAGCATTAAAAGCAATCCGAAAGTTACCTCATCATCCAATTAATGTCGGATCTATGCATCTTAGGAGCTGCTCTTGATGACGTCTATTTGAAGAAGAGGAACTACCCTTGAATAGGGTGTCCTCCTCACTCGTCGGTGTACTCACCGGAGTACTCACCGATGTACTCCCCAAGCGGAAGAGCTTCCTCGTGACACTCTTCACCTTTTTCGATATCCTGTTCAAAACAAGCACAAACGAGCATTTATTAGTAAAGAAGGTTTGAACATATGAAAAAACATGAAATATGAAGTATATTGCATATGCATGTATGAAAATAATTACTTGTCAATTATCATCAAAATCAAGATCAATTTATCCTTTTCTCCCCAAAGCACGTCATGTTACTTTTTTCTTCTTATGTTGGTATTTCCTTTTCTCGGGAACTGCCACATCATTAGAATCGCCGAGAAAAGAATCTGTCGACGATTCTGACTCTACATTAAACGAAGTTGGCAATTCATTATCTTGGTAAACCTCATCGACCTCTTTAACCTCCAATTGATAAGCGCCATCACTAGGGGTGTGTAGACGTTCCCGAGGATTCACTTTGTAGGCTACCCACCAAGCACTTAGTTTTTCACATGGGTACGACATATAATAAACCTGCTCGACTTGGTGAGAACGGACAAAATTATCAAAACCAGATAATCGTTCCGCGTGTTTGACTTCAACCATCCCAAATTGGTTTTCACGAGTACCATGTTTAGGGTCAAACCAATCACAATCGATGAAGACTACTTTAATCTCCTTATTCCCGGCAAAATTGTACTCGATTATATTTTTGATGATTCCATAATACATAGTTTTGTGTCCTTGTCCATCAACGACCCTTGTAACAACTCCAGTATTAGTTGTTGCCGCTAGAGGTCTATATGCTTCAAAAATAGTTGAACGGAAGCGGAAACCATTAACATCATAGCGACCGTAACTTTTGGCACTAATACTTCCAAAAGAGAGCTATCACAAGTCTATATGTACATTGTCAGCGAGCACGCACTGCAAATCATAGGAGATTATAAGATAATTAACCCAATAGAGTAAAATAATACGTGTCACAAAAGGTAAGGATTTACATGTTCTCTGAACCAAATGAGGAAACTAGGCCCGTCATTTACTCCTTCTCGACACAATTTATCTAATTGCTGCTCCGTTGGTTGAATCAAACATACTGTCATTGTAACGAATAGGTAAACAAATGGGTATAAAATTTGGAGGTAAAATATAAAACTAAAAAGAATTTACTTATGTGAAATATTGTTCCATCTCTTCCATATTTGAGTACTTGTAGAGCAAGGCATATGTTCGTTCTTCCTGAGTTACATAATATGTCGTGGAGACACCAACAATTATGCCCTTCCACCCAAAAATTTGGAGATCACTACAAGAATGGCCTTCATCCATATGGTACCATGTAGCAGGTGTGTTGACATTGTGATGCTCAGCAAAGTATACACTAGTGAAGTATGCTATCTCTTTCAATTTAAATTCTTTTGCGATGAGACCTTCAACTCTGGCCTTATTACCAACCATCGTTGTAAGCTTCTTTAGGGACCTATCAATATGATACATCCACCTATATTGCACAGGGCCACCTACCTTAGCTTCATATGGCAGATGAACCAGTAAATGTTGCATTGGATTGAAGAACCCTGGAGGGGAATATTTTTTCCAATTTACATAAAAGCACCGGGATCTCTTTCTCTAGCATCTCCATCATATCTTTCTTAATTTCATTCGCACAAAGTTGTCTATAAAAATGGCTCAGCTCAGCTAACGCCTTCCACACATCATCATTCAGGTACCCGCGAAACATTACAGGAAGGAGTCTTTCCATTATTATGTGGTAATCGTGACTTTTCAATCCATTTAATTTCCATGTCTTCAAATTCACAACTCTTCTAAATCCCGCAGCGTAACCATCTGGGAATTTCAAATTTTTCAACCACCTCATTACTTGTTTTTTTCTTTAGGTTTTAAACAAAATGGTGCACGTGGCTTGCCACCACTATTCGTCAACTCAAGGGTTGGTCGATTACAAATCTCAGCTAAATCTCTTCTCGCATTTACATTATCTTTTGTCCTGTCGGTAAAATCCATACATGTACTTATAATGCTTTCACCAACATTACATTACTGATGCATAATGTCAATGTTGTGCATTAGAATTAGTGATTTGACATACGGTAGTTCCCATAAGCCACATATGTGGGTCCAATTATGTTCGGTTCTGAATCCAACAAATCCATCCTCATTTTCATTATGGACCAACTCATTCAGCATATCAGCGATTTCTCTACCATTTAAACGTCTTGGTGGTCCCTTTACAACAATATTGTCCTTGAAATTGTTCCTCTGTAATCTAAATGGGTGATTCAAGGGCAAAAAGCATCTATGGCAATCAAAGTAACAAATCTTTCCTCCGAAGTTCAGACGGAAACAATCTGTGTCGTTTGCACATATCAGGCATGTTAACCTTTCATGACAACTCCAACCAGAAAAAATACCGTATGCCGGAAAATCATGGACCGACCACAGATACGCAACGTGAAGATTGAATTTTTGCTTATGGTCATAGTCATATGCTTCAACTCCTTTCCACAATTGTTTCAACTCTTCAATTAAGGGCTTCAGCATCACGTTTAGTCATGTTCCAGGATGCTCTGGACCGGGTATAATGAGACACAGGAACATAAATTCATATTTCATACAAAACGAAGGTGGAAGGTTGTATGGAATAGCAAACACAGGCCAACAAGAGTACGATGATGCGGTTACATTGAAAGGCGTGAATCCATCTGTTGCCAACCCGATGTGAACATTCCTTGCATCACTAGCAAAGTCTGCATCAAAATTATCTAGAGCCTTCCATGCCTCACCATCAGATGGGTGCACCATTACTTGATTATTCTCACGTACACCTTCTTTATGCCATCGCATATGTCTAGCGGTTTTCTTTGAGAGAAACAATCATTTCACCCAAGGTGTAAGAGGCATGTAACGAAGTTGCTTATGAGCAACCTCTGTCGTCACCTTCTTTCCGTCTTCATTTACGACCTCTATGAATCTCGGTTTACCACATTTTAAGCATTTCACCTCATTACTATGTTCTTTCCAGAACAACATACAATTATCTTGGCACACATCAATCTTCTCATACTCCATACCGAGAGCAGAAAGCATTTTCTTTTACTGGTGCATGTCTTTTGGCACCTTATGGTTCTTAGGAAGGATATCGCTGATCAGATTCAAGAGCTCCTTATAACAATTGTTTGAAAATGCAAACTTTGACTTAATGGCCATAAGATGGGTCACGAAAGCGAGAACGCTTACGGTGGTGTGCTCATGCAATGGCTCTTCTGAAGCTCGAAGGATGTCGAAAAACTTTTGAACCTCTGGTGTTGGAGGGGCCTATCTCACCGTGAAATGTCCAAACTTCATAACCTGGCACGAAACCATATTTGCAAATATGCAATGACAACTTCCTCTTGTCTTGCCAACGAGAATTTCTGCACTTCATGCATGGGCACCTCGCGCCAGTGTTTGTTGTCAAAGCGAATGCACGATCAACAAATTTCTCAGCGTTGATTACCCACTCCCTCGTGTGAGCTCCACTATTCATCCAACCACTATACCTCCACCGTCGGTCGTTCTCAGCCATTCTATAGGAAAAACATTCATTCAATCGAGAATGCATCATAAGTACCACGGGCCTATGTCTATAGGAAAAGATAGGTCCTAAACCCACCCAAGATTGACCGACAAAACGTGGTATTTATGACGAGCCATGAGTCCGAACGAAATTTCAGCAACATAACCCCGCTTTTCTCCAATTGCACGCCTGATAGTGGTGCAATGGAGAACAACAAGGTTATGTTACTGAAATCCCATTCGGACTCATGACTCATCATAAAGACCACGCTCTGTCGCCCACTCCGAGGCTGTCCAAAAAGGGACAATTTCGGACCTACACATCTCACATGCATGAAACGTATGAGACATGTTGGTCGTCCGAAATGGGTGACACATAGGTTTCGTTACACTATCTACGTTGTTGTCAAATAAAAAATTGCATACGAAAATAAATATATATAATAAAGTATATATATAATATATACTAATCACCGTAATGAAATCATCAACAAACCACAAATTAACACAAGAATATAATTAATAGCACATATATTTAAATTTTACCACACAACCCATTTAAATTTCAGCTCATTTAAAGCCCATTTCTAAACCCTAACTTCTCCCCACTACCTCTCTCTCTCTCAACCCCCTCTCCAGCCGTCACACTTGATCTCCTCTCCCTCCTCTTTTTTTCCCTATTTTCTACACTAGTGCACTGGGTGGCCAGATCTGACCTCGCCACGTCCTCGCCACGCCCTCGTCATGCCCTCGCCGTGGCCCCGCTACGCCCTCGCCATGCCCTATCGAGCCCTCGTCGTGCCATCGCCACGAGGGAGGGGGAGAGGATTAGAGAGGTAGAGAGGAGAGAGGTGCCATGGGGAGGGGTAGCAAAGGCGGCGGTGGAACAAGGGGAAGGGGTAGCAGAGGCGGCGACGCGGGGCATGGGGAGGGGTAGCAGAGGCGGCGACCGGCGGTGGAAGCAGAGGGGTAGCAGAGGTGGCATCTAGCGGCGCAAGGGGAGGGGTAGCAGAGGCGGCGGCCGGTGGCGTAAGGGGAAGTGGTGGCGACGCAAGTGGAAGGGGAGGGAGAGAGTCGACTCAGTTGAGACTGGAGAGGGGGGCTAGGGCGACGCGCCGACGCCTTAGTCGAAGGCACTTTCACCTAGTCGGCCGTCCAGAGACGCCCGGCGACCACCTAGTCGCCATGGGCGATGCCTTGAATGGCTAGGCGGGCGCCCAACTCCACCAGGCGAGGCTAGCCAGCATGGCGCTTGTTGGGATGACGGATCGAGCCAACAGGTTTCTTGGTGGATGAGAGTAATGGAGTGTAGTGCTCAGATTGTATTCTCAGATCGTCTGTTTATTACAACTGGAGACGAGGGTATTTATAGGGCGACGCATCCCAGAAGGGTCTAATGCCTCCAAAAATCCCCCAATCGTTACTTGCCCTGACACAGGCTTGTAATACAGACAAGAGTAGCTGCTACATTGTACAGACAGGAAGGTGCGATTCTGACAGCGTATCAACCCCGTCGGGTGCTGCAGTGATCGCCCGACAGGGCACAGATGATCGTGATCCTGTCCTCGGGCCACCTTGACCGGGTCATCTCCTGATGTCCGGTTGCGCCCCGGAGCCTTCGCACCTTCCGGAGGCTGACCTCTGGCTCCCTGCTGGTCGCTTTGGCCGAGGGTTCCTTCTGAATGCTTCGGAGCTCCCGGAGAATGCGAGGCCTCCCTACCTCGGGCCCGTACTGCTCTTGGTGCTTCCAGCTGCCTCGGATCTTTTGCCGTTGGTTTCGTCTCATTTGGAGCCTTGAGTCGACCTGTGTATTTAAAACAGTCCTGCGTGACAGAACTAGGCCATGTTGGCCCATAGTCTGAGTCTGTACGTCTTCTAGCCCACAGCCCGTGTCTATTCGCCTTCCACAGGCTGCCGCCCTATATATTCTCATGCCAGCCGCCTCTAGGGTTAGGTTTTACTTTGTTTGCATCTACACTATTGTGTTTAGATCCTGCCTCTTGCACCGGACCGATTGGCTGCTGCATTGGCGTTTGTGAAACCTCACCTTATCATCGTTTGTCTATGATTTGGCATTCGATTTGTATCCTTCCTGTTCTTGCTTGTGTTCTTGGGTTCGCTTGCAGGAATTAGCCTTCGTGGCGAGGTCAATCGCGTTCTGCGTGGTTGATAACCAACGGAGACAGTGGTGTAACGATTGCAAGGTTTTGATCCACCGGACCAGAGCCTTGGATCGCCAACGTCGAGATTCTCCACCAACCCAAGTTTATCCTTTACCTAGCGGAAGATCGGGACCAGTCCCCCATCAGCTTCGGTACTAGCTCGAGCAACTGTCGGCGTCCATTCAGCGACGAAATCGGTGAGGATCTGAGACTTAATGGCGGTCCGAGCCACAAAGGAGATTCCGAATGGAGCGAGCTCTACCGCCCATTTCCTGATTCGCCCGGTTACGTCCTTATTTCGAAACATGTCGCCCAGAGGATACGTGGTTGGGATGATTATATCGTGGGCCAGGAAGTAGTGTCGTAGCTTCTGGGAAGCCATGACGAGGGCATAAGCCACCTTTTCAAGCTCGGAATAAAGAGTATTTGCTCCGGAGAAGGCTTTGGACACAAAGTATACGGGCCGTTGCATCAGTTTCCCACCAATGTCTTCTTCTTGAATCAAGGCCGTGCTCACCGCGCTGCCTGAGGCGGCGAGGTAAACCAGAAGGGGATCGCTGGCCCGAGGTGTTGCGAGGGCCACGAGATTGGCGAGGTACTCCTTTATCTTGTCGAAGCAGTCTTGGTACTCTGGGGTCCACTCGAAGTCTTTAGAGCCTCGCAGTGCCTTGAAGATGGGCAGGCTTCTCTCGGCCGATCTTGCCAGGAAACGACTGAGAGCGGCGAGGCGCCCAGCTAGTTTCTGCGCCTGCTTCAAATTTCGAGGGGGGGACATGTTCTGCAGTGCGCTGACTTGCGTTGGACTTGCTTCGATACCCCGACTGGAGACCATATACCCGAGCAGCTTCCCCGCACGAGCTCCGAAGACACACTTCTCCGGGTTGAGGTGGATACCGCTCTTCAAGAGGCTGTTAAATGTTTCGGCTATATCCGAGCAATGGCAAGTTTTGTCTGTGCTTTTAATAACGATGTCGTCCATATAAGCTTCGACATTGCGGCCGATCTGGTGGCCTAGAGCCTTGGATATTAATCTTGAGAAGGTGGCTCCAGCATTGCGGAGGCCGAAGGCCATTCGAACATAGCAGAATACTCCCGAGGGGGTAATGAAGCTCATTTTAACTTGATCTTCCTACTTCAACCAAATCTGATGGTACCCCGAATAGGCGTCAAGGAAGCTGAGGAGCTCAGAACCAGCAGTAGAATCAACCAGCTGGTCGATGCGAGGCATGGGGTAGGGGTCACGAGGGCAAGCTTTATTCAGAGAAGTAAAGTCGATACACATGCGCCATTTGCTAGATGTTTTCTTCTGGACAAACACTGGGTTTGATAACCACTCGGTGTGACTCACTTCCCGAATAACCCTCGCCCGGAGCAACTTCTCAACTTTGGCTTTGGTGAGCTCGGCTCTTTCAACGGACAGCTTCCGAAGCCCCTAGCGTATTGGGCGAGCCTTCGGGTCGACTGCTAGGGAATGCTCGATGATCGAGCGATTGACGCCGGGTAAGTCTTCATCAGACCATGCCAAGATGTCCAGGTTGCTGCGAATGACTTCTTCGAGCTTCTCCGCTACCTTCGGCTCAAAGCCACCTCCAAAGCGGATCAGGCACTCCTTCCCATTCTGGATCAGGATCTTCGTGATGATCTACCCCTATGGGAGTGGCTTGGCTGGGTGCCCCTTCAGAGGAGCATCTCCGGCGTCTGACAATCCGGCTTCCCCTAAGCTTCCGCGGACGCTATGGACTTGTCGTGGCTCCAATGGGGCCAAGTGGCCATACTCGACCCGGCGGGCCGCTGCCTGATCTCCCATGATCGACAACACTCCTCCCAGAGTTGGAATCTTGAGGCATAGGTAGTTGTGGTGGGCGATGGCTCCGAAGCGGTTAAGCATCCCCCTCCCGAAGATGGCGTTGTAGGCGTACGAAGCATTGACGACGTCGAAGATGATTTCCTCGCTGCGGCAAAGAGGGGATTCTCCGAAGGTCACCTCCAGCCCGATCTGGCTGAGCGCGTCGAGTGGCGGCCCCGCGAAACCCTGGAGCGGCCAGGAGGCCGGCAGCAGGTGCTTCCGGGAAAGGCACAATTGGTCGAAAGCCTGCACGAAGATGATGTCAGCAGAACTCCCGCCATCAACCAGGATACGACGCACCTCAACACCCGCAATGTCCGACGAGATGACAAGAGGATCGGCTTGTGGGAACTTGACGCCGGCGGCGTCCTTGGTAGTGAAGGAGATGGGGACGTGGGACCATTTGGGAAGCGTGGAGAGGCTTGAGGTGCCGATAAGCCCGACCTCCCAGACGTAGTCCCTTCACTGACGCTTCGACATGGCTCCTAGAACTCCTCCTCCAGATATGGGGTGGACCACTTGCTTCCCCTGGTCTGCTCCGTCCTCGAGCTTGGGGGCCCGGACCCTGCCGAGTTCTGGAGGTAGGCCCAGAGCTTCTGGTTTGTCCCGGCGCCCGATTATCTGGACAGCGTTGGGGCGGGGTACAGGAGCTCCTTTATCGGTGGAGCCGCGGCCAGAGTTTCGCTCGAGGTAGTCAATCCGGAGGGCGAGGATGGTCCGGTAGGAGTCGTTGTCGTGGCTCCGGTTCTCACCGTGGACGCTGCAGTAGAGAGCTGCCCCTCCGGGAAACGCCCTTGGTGGAGCCCTGGCTCCGGAGGGATGCCCTCCACCGGATGTGTGCGGATGCTTGGCGGGGCCCCTTGGGGTGATGCTGAGGACTTCCCCTCGAAGGTGCTTTTGACCTTGCCGGGAGTCCCGGTGAGCGGAGTCTTGGCGGCCAAGTCTTGGCGTCGAAGGTCTGGAACGGGACGGACCCCGTGGTCGAGATTAGGAGGTGCCTCGTACACCTTGGCGTTTGAAGCCCGGACGGGGACAATCATCGCCTGCCGGCGCAGCTGACCTTCCTCGGACCGGGCGTACTCTTCGAAGTACATCATGAGCTGTGCCACCGAGGAAATAGGCTTCCGATGAAGCTTGTCGAGGAGGCCCAGGTGGGTGACACCCTCCCGAGCGGCATCGATGACCAAGGAGGCCGAGAGTCCCTTGATCTGGGCCTTGGTGTGTGCGAAGCGTTGAGAGTACTGCCGCAGCATCACCCCGGGGTGCTGCTTCACCTGAAAGAGGCTCCTGGTTGACATCGGGGCGACGAAGGTCCCCTGGAAGTTGTTGACGAACTTCTTCTTCAGTTGATCCCATGAACGGATGGTTCTGGGCCACAGCGACCAGAACCACCGGAGAGCGATCCCTTCGAGCGCCAGAGGGAAGAATTTGGCCATGGTGTCGTGGCTCCCTCCGCACGCTTCTATTGCTAGAGCGTACGAGCGGGAGAACTCTCCAGGGTCGGAGTTCCCAGAGTACTTAGGGAGCTTGGCGGCACGGAACTTCGAGTCGAACCGCACCCTCTGGAGGTTGGGGTGCAGGGGAGACTCCTCGTCGTACGACGCATTCTCCTCCTCCACTTGGTCTACGTCATCGCTCACTTCCACGGCCGCGGACCCTAGAGCTCGGGAGGGCTCCGAAGGGCGGAGTGATGCCTCCTAGTGCCATTGGGCCAGCTCTGCCTTTAATCTAGCATTCTCGGCTACCAGGGCATCAGCCTGGCTTCCGCTTCCTCCGGAGGCAGTTTCCGGGTCTTGCGAGCGGACGTAGTCGGTCCAGAGGGCCACTGCCGGGGGCCTGCTCGGGGGGTTCATCTCAAAAGGCCCCTCTTGGGGCCCTGAGGGGTTGACAGGACCCCGAGCCTCCGACATCCCTCCAGGAGCCTAGGTTGGCTCTGTGGTAGGTGCTTCAACGGACGTGACGGCTGGAGGATCTGGAGTGGCGATTGGAGTGGGCTTAACTCCGGCGGTGCTGGCTGACCGCCGCAAAGGAACCTTGCTCGCGCCCTTCCGACCCGAAATATCTCTGTGAATGGATGTAGAGGTCGCTAGCTTCTCGAACTAGGATCCCCACGGACGGCGCAAACTGTTGGGATGACGGATCGAGCCAATAGGTTTCTTGGTGGATGAGAGTAATAGAGTGTAGTGCTCAGGTTGTATTCTCAGATCGTGTGTTTATTACAACTGGAGACGGGGGTATTTATAGGGCGACCCATCCCAAAAGGGTCTAATGCCTCCAAAAACCGCCCAACCGTTACTCGGCCTGATGCAGGCTTGTAATACAGACAAGAGTAGCTGCTACACGGTACAAACAGGAAGGTGTGATTCTGACAGCGTATCAACCCTGTCGGGCGCTGCAGCGATCGCCCGACAGGGCGCAGACGATCGTGATCCTGTCCCCGAGCCACCTTGACCGGGTCATCTCCTGAAGTCCGGTCGCGCCCCGGAGCCTTCGCACCTTCCGGAGGCTGACCTCCGGCTCCCTGCTGGTCGCTTTGGTCGAGGGTTCCTTCTGAATGCTTCGGAGCTCCCGGAGACCCCGAGGCCTCCCTGCCTCGGGCCCGCAGGTACCTTCAGCGCACGACGTCAGGCCTTCCGGACGTGGCCTCCCTCCCGGACCATACTGCTCTTGGTGCTTCCAGCTGCCATCAGGATTATCTCCCCCAACAGCGCTCGGCGGGGACCACCTAGACGCCTAGTCGGTGCCTAGGCGACGTCGTGACAACCATGATCCAATTCATTACAACATGACAACATGACAACATATTAAAAAATTCATTACAAGCCAAGTCTAATGATATGGTAAAAAATTTCATTAAACCCTAAATTCATAAATCATTTCACAATTCACATTTTACAAAAAATAACAATTCAATTCAATCACAAAAAAAGAGACGACATTATTATGTATGGGGTAAAAATTACTTGGGAACGACGGCGGCGACGGCTACGGTCGGCGGCTGACGAGCGAATGGTGGCGGCGGCGGCGGGGTGCCGGGATGGATGGCGGTGGTCACCGCCATGGGCGGTGGCCGACGACCAGGGGCACGGCGGCGGCGGGGCACCGACGGGCGGTGGCCTGTGGCGGCGGGGGCGTGGGCGGTGGCC
Source organism: Zizania palustris (assembly GCA_019279435.1). Taxonomy (NCBI): domain Eukaryota; kingdom Viridiplantae; phylum Streptophyta; class Magnoliopsida; order Poales; family Poaceae; genus Zizania; species Zizania palustris. Next base: position 83,208,634 of record JAAALK010000287.1, on the reverse strand, counting down.
GGCGGCCGGGAGCACGACGGCGGTGCACCGACGAGGGCGGCATGCGGCGGCGGGCGGCACGGCGGCTGCAGCAGAGGGAGTTTGGGCTGGCGGGGTGCGCGCGTGTACAGGGATTAGGTTTCCTATACACGCGCGCGCGGTTGGGGATACCTATTCCATTAACTTCCGTCGGCCACCATTAAAGATGACTGAAGTTAAATAACTTTCGTCGGCTTTAATGGTGGCCGACGAAAGTTAAGGCTTCTGTATCAGCTGGGAAAAAATCCCATTTAACTTCCGTCGGCCACTATGAAAAGCCGACGGAAGTTAACTTAACTTCCGTCGGCCACTTGAGGCCGACGGAAGTTAATTAACTTCCGTCGGCTTTTCGAAATGCTGACGGAAGATAAAATAGCCGACGAAAACTTTCTGTTTTCTTGTAGTGTATTCTTCAATTTTTGTTGTGTGTCCTCTTCACTGACTATCTTCTCTTGAACCTCAGCCTCACGCATCATAGATTCTGACATTGTACCCACATGCTTACAAACACTCTTCAATTCACCTTGAATATCCACAAACATATCCAAGAAATGATCGCCCAATGAGCTATCCTTTAAGTTGACATTGTCTTTCTTACGCTTCTTAGAGCATGAAGACGTTGAATCAACACTCATTCGAGGTGTTTCTATACATGCTCTCTCTTTACATCATCTCGATCTCGCACGTCTTCAAGAGCAATCTCCTTCTCCATATTTGATACCGCTTCAGCAACCCCTTCCGCTCCTTCTCCCGTGGCTATATCTCTTCCGTATATTTCAGCTAATGTATCGTAGTAAGGAAATGCAATACCATACAAGCCTTTCGCCTCGTGATTTTTCTGTAAAATGAAAATAGAGATTAATGATAATGTAAAATGATAATGTAAAGAAAGATGGATCCGTAGAAAGAAAAATTACTCCTACTGCAAGGACAAGTTTAACTATGCTTATTCACATGACTTTGCTGATTGATTTCAAGAAGGTGCCAACAGAAATATGAATGGTCTTATGGATTATTTGGACAATAAGTTTTATCTTTCATATTACTTATAGGTTTAAAACCATAAGCTGTCTAGAAATGGAGCATAGTGTCCAAGTTCAGAAACAAAAAAGAGAGCAAGGGAAACAGCTACAAATGCATGCAAGTTAACACATAGTTTTCTTGTACACAACAGGCATGCTAAAACTACAAGTGATTGAATGGAAGTTCTATCACCTTGCACTTGTTCAGCTAGGACAGTTCAGATCATACCCACAAAAATGAAAAATACATAGTACTGGTACTACTACTGCTACTACCATGTATGCTCCATAAGTGTTCATATAGTAAAATGTGTATAGAACAAGATCAACTTACTTTACAATGGTCATCATACTGTTGCTTCTCACACTGCAACATCTTCCTAGTGTCATCCCATGCGAAACCGCTCTTTCCTAGCATGCCCTCGAGTGCCCTATATTTGGTCCTGAAGTGTCTCACCTTTGACTCGATGTGGGGTATAGCAGTAAGATCACAAGTAGGCAGTTTTTTTGCAAGCATACTCTCCATAACTTGGAAATATCCATTTTTAAAACCCCCTTCTTCTTTCCACTTTGGATTTAAAGATATCTCATATAGTGACTTGACAAGCTCATCATCTTCATAACAAGTCCAAATCCTTTTATTTTTACCTCTTCCACGCATAATACTTGAGCTTCCAATCTGATCCATGCCTATAACAAGAAACAAGTTAATCATAGTGATCATCCAAAAAATACAAACCTCAATGAGAACTAGAAGCCCTATAGGTATTAAACATTCCCTGATCAAGACTATTCCAAAAATTACTCCATTCATTTGACGTTGCGATAGCTGTGATAAATTTAGGTTCATTAGCTTCTCCCTCAGCAATATCCATTGATACCTCGCCCGCTGATTCCTCACTTTCAAGAGGATCTTTAGACATATTTTGTAAAATCAAATTTTGTAACAAAGCACATGCTGTTATAATTCTACATTGAGTCTTGATAGGAAAATAAGAGGCAACTCTCAAAATGCCCCAATGACCTTTTAGTCTTCCGAAAGCCTTCTCTATAATATTCCTAGCACTTGCATGTCTCATGTTAAAATACTCCTCTACACTATTTGGTGGGATTTGTGTAGTGAAACCTCCTAAATGATACCTTTTGCCTTGATATGGAGCTAAAAAACCATTTGCATTTGTGTAGCCCGCATCAACAAGATAATAGCAACCTTTGCAATTAATTAGAATGTCAATATAATTGTGTGGTATAGTAAGTTGGTTAAAAAATGATTGGATAATAACTCACCTTGAGGAACGCGTAACCCACTTGGCCTTGAGATGGCATCACGAAGCACATGCCCATCATGCGCTGAACCCTCCCAACCAGGTAACACATAAATAAATTGCAAATCCGGTGCACAAACACCTAAGACGTTTGTGACAATATCTCCTTTCCTTGACCTATAGCTCCCTTTTAGCTTTGTTGGGACGGTCACCTTTATGTGTGTACCATCCAAAGAACCTAGGAAATTCTACAACATGAAATACAACCAAAAAATATTACTACAATGTTAACCCTATTAATATTAGGAACTGTAACTTCTCTTAAGTTCTATTACCTTGAAATACTTCCATCTAATATCAGTGCAGCCTTCAGGTATAGGTTCTGGTTTCTTGAGAAGTAGTTGCTGAAGCTTTAGGATCGCTAAAAGGCATAAGTTGAATTGCCTACATATGGTTTCACCACTTCGGAAAAAGAATCCTCCAATCGTTCTATTTTTCAAATGATGGGCCAGTAAGTATAAAAATGAAGCTACTATATCTTCTATAGGCAGATTTTTTGTGCCATTCAAACCACCGACATCCTTCAGCATATTACATAATATATGAAATGTTCTCCTATCCATTCGAAGCTGGCTTATAGAGGAAGTGTTACTCTCTTCGACAAGTTGGAATAAGCGCTGACTTCTAAGTTCGCTAGTTCTGATTTTCCTCTCTAACTTCCAACACTTCCTTTTATATTGGATTACAAACAACAAAAATATGTAATAGTACATTAGCATAATAGCTACCATCATATTTCTAGCAACCATATTTATCCTTCGTGTTTTCATAGTTAACGGAAGACGAGCCATAATAATCTACAAAAATAGTTAAAGAAAATTTGAAGAAGATTTATAATAAATGGTAAAGTACATAATAATATGCTCATCAACAGTCCAACTTTCAGCTTTAAATTGTTCAGTTCATCTTCTTGCATCCCTTCAGCAGGCACTAAACTGATATCTAGATGGACTCAATAATTTAGTGAACCTAGGGGATGAAGCTAGTTTTTTTCAGTTGAATTTACCATTGCTCACGCTGCAGTGCATTGCATCAGCTATGCTGAGGTTTCAGTGTTTCATATATCACCATGTCCATCTTCTGTATGGTTTAAGAAAATTAAGGACTCCTATAGGTCCATTTCTTCTATAGATAATAGTGCTGAAATTTTGTCGTTACACAGCTCATCTGATAGAGTATACAGCAAGGGCAGCCTCAAGAACTTGATGAATCTAACAAGGCATGAAAGTATAGAGGAAGTAGAGAGGTAATGAGATGAAGCTTAGAATCTAACCAGTCCCAGTCGAGTCCTCGGCGATCCTAAGCAACAGCGTGGGGGAGCTCGTGCAGCGGCACACGCGGGGGGAGCTCGGGCAGCGTCGCGTGCGGGAGCTCGAGCAGCGGCCCTCGACCACGCGGCACGAGGCTCTGTGGTGGCGTGACACGAAGTAGCTCAAGCAGCGGCACGCGCGAGAGCTCGAGCAGCGGCGTGGCACGAAGCTCTCTAGCGGCGTGCGGTCGGGAGAATGATGCGGCGCTCTAGCTCGGGAAAGAGAAAGCTGGTAATGGTAAGGGTTTGCCCCTATTTGGGCTGTAATCCCATTCCCTTATGCCCAGTATCGATTTCCTTTACACTGATTATAGCCCAGTCAAAACAAACACAAATAACATTTTTACTTAGCCCTGTGATCTGTGATCTGTTACGGGCTAAAAATGGCCCAACCAAACCGCTTCTTAATTCCTCGTCACATCACATTGGCATCAGGGATTACTGATCGGCTCGAGCATATAGGGCACTACTTTCCTGGCTGTCGGTCCGATGGTGCGGGCATTTGTATTAGTCGATCGCCTAATCACTCCAAATGGCCCTTCATCGATACGTGCATTTTGGCGCGTATCGTGTCCATTGGCTCAATAGCCGATTGGCACGCTCAGAACCCCAAGAATTTAGGACCTGCACTAGAGTTAAGCGGATCTTTTAGGCCACACGTCTAACCAAAAATGACACCAGCACACTTTTTGGCATGCCCGGTGGGACAACCTTCGAATAGATCAACTATGGAGGGTGAACTCGGCAATGGTATCATCATCCTGATCACCTTGGAAACATTGATTGTCGAGCAGAGAGAGCAGAGGTTTAACGACACTTGGATGATTACTAGAGGTTGTGCCTTGAATCCTTTGGCATGACTCGATCTATCCCCGACCAAGGAAATTAATTTTCAAAGCCAACTATAATCCGGGAGATTGTCAAACAGAATATCGTTTAGATGTTGGTCAACTCTGACTCGATCGGCCTTCTACAACACGCTCCATCACACCTTTCACGGGTTGATCGAGAAGACCGTTGACGGTATGATAGCTCACAAGATGGCACAAGGTCTGGTGTACTTTCCTATCAACCATCCACATTTACTATAGAATCCACAGCACACTTGGTCGGTGACACCGCCACTAGAGCCGATGAGGACGGAACAACCGAATGTTTCATTCGGTCCCAAAATAAGCATGACGGTCTAGCTATCAACCCCTATGCTTCTAGGGATAGGAAGACAGGACCTATCACATGTTACGTATGACCTCAAGGGTCCTACTGGGGAAGAAGTGCTTCGAGCCACGTATGGCGTCGGAAAGGACATGTCGCATGAACTTGTTCAGCCATGGGGGCACCCGATGGTATCCGTCCAGGGTACCACCAAACCACATATTATGGGACACAACCATACACCAATGAAGAGCAATAGAAGTACAATGCTATTTGGTTTGTCCAGTACTCATAGGCCCTAGCATCTAACCGGTACCCTGTGCCGAGCCAGCAAGAGGAGGATTGGGTTAGTCAGGTGACGAAAGTCATTCGAGGCCAGTTTGGGTTGAAACCCAAAGATCAAACGTACATGTATCGGCGGCCCTACGCGGAGTGGTTTGATAGGGTGCCACTGCCAAGTCGATACAAAGTGTCCAACTTCACCAAATTTTCAAGGAAAAACTCGGTCTCCATGCACATCAGCTGCTTCCTCGCCTAGTGTGGAAAGGCATCGGCCGACGAAGCACTGAAGGATCCATTTTTCCTGCTCTCACTGTTAGGATTATCTTTTGCATGGTTCTTGTCATTGCAAGCGAATTCTATCAGAGGATGGGTAGATTTGGAGAAGAAGTTCCACAACTATTTTTTCACCGATAAAAGAGAGATTTTCATCACAAGAGTTCTTGAGCCTCTCGCACCTGGTACAGAGGGTATCAACACAAGAGAGCTGATTCCAAGAAGCATGGAGGGTGAAGTATCAAAAGATTATCACATATGCCCTGGTATACCCTTCAGATTCTGACAAAGATAGTGAGTCTGATGCAGAAGTCGGGTTAGCCGAATGGTCTAGAAATAAGAAACCAATCGCATGTCCCTAAGTGAAGGCTGTAGGTACAAGAGTAACTACCATAGGGAGGTGAATGAGCGCCTCAACAAATTTATTCGAATTTGTGGCCTACTCTTAACACCCAATGCTCCTCAAAAGATAACTACGAGAGACAAACCAATTTTCACTAAAATACCTCACACTAAACCAGTGCTATGACCCTCCTGTCAGATATGGTGTGAAGAGACAATTTGAGAGATCACAAGCACTAAAATAATCTAGCCTAAAAATGGCCAATGTCCTAATTGAAAAGACACCACCACATTGCTTAAAGGTAGATTAAAAACAATTAAACATTAGATGACATATCAATAGGCATTTTAGCAAACAATAGATATTTCATCTATTAGTTAAAACACATGGCAATAGCACAATATTTAAAGCATTTAATTTGACAAGATAAATGGAAGAAATAAAATGTAGATATATCAATGAATATCCATGGTACAATGTGAATATAAGGTACTGGTAGCAATGGAATCAATCACAGAATATTCAAGGAAAACTATAAATGCTGGAGGATAGAGATAAGGAATTACTATTCTTCAACAAAATTCCCGTGCTTTGTTGATTCATTCGCTCATTGCTTCTGGTGCTTCTCATTCCTCACGAGCCTCGAGATGTCGGCCTCCTGACACGCGCCTGTTCAATGCCCAACTCCTAGCAGTCATCCTGATGGGAACAGCTCTACGAGCCAACGCTCATGCGCCTACAGCTCGAAAGAAACAGCACCCCGCGCCGCAGGAAAACCAGAGGTATGAGCAAAGGGAAAAAACCTGAGTGAGTACTGTTGTGCCAGCGTTAGCTCACCTGCTTGTGGGAGTGCATGCCTCGCATGCCTGTTTTAGCCTCACACGATCACTGCACCTTGCATGCACAGTGATCAAGCAGCGGCAGAGATTTCTAGCCGGTGGTGCCATGCTGGAAAATGCAAAGGAAAGTTTTGGTAAAGTGAACTCAAATTTTCATTCAAGTGAGTTGAGGAAACCCTATGGTTTTAGTGGTCTATTTATAGGCTGCCCGAAAATCAGGAAAATTCCAATATACCCTTAGGGTATTTTAGAGATGCAGAAATAAATTGCAAAATGACAAAAATGCTCTGATGATTTTTATAGACTCGACTAACAAAGACCGTGGGAATAAACGGCAAAATAGTAAAATCCGAACTAAAGGTAACTTGTCTTGATGCAGAACTTTCGTAGCACCTGTGACTTCGCATCAGGGCTGTCTGATCTCTTGTTATCGTTCCCCTCTGCCCAGCGTACCTCAATTGGGCCGACCTGACTCTACGGCCCCCTCGGCCCAGCAGTAGCTCGCCGCTCGTTTACCTGAGTCAAACCCGGTCAAACCACGATGAGTCCCCTGTCATTCATGGTCCATGTAGCCGGATTGGACCGGCCCCACCCCGCGACTCACTCTGTCCGGCAGGCGCTCACCGCCCGTGTACCTGAGTCCTATGCGACCAAGACACGGTAGGTCTTCTCTTCTCATGTCCTCTTCTCTCTTTCACTACTAGATTTCCACCATTTAGCTATGGTTCACCTGGCAACAACACCAATTTGGTTGCAATATGTAGGTGTTATAGCCACATTTCTTGGTTTTAGTTGCAATAGTGGATAATGTTGTCACAATTATATTTGCATTTTTATTCCCATGAAAATCGTGGCAATAAAAAGATGATGTTGCCACCACATATAATTTGGTCGCAAGTGGTTGTCGTTATTGCCATGATATAAATAGGTTGTGAAAATTTGATATTTGGTTGCAATATGTAGGTGTGATTGCCATATTTCTTAGTTTTGGTTGCAATAGTGGACAATGTTGCCATGATTATATTTGCATTGTGATTCCCATGAAAATCGTGGCAATAAAAAGATGATGTTGCCACCACATATAATTTGGTCGCAAGTGGTTGTGATTATTGCCATGATATAAATAGGTTGTGAAAATTTGATATTTTGTTGCAATATGTAAGTGTTATTACCATTGTTCTCAGTTTTGGTTGCAATAGTGGACAATGTTGCCACGATTATATTTGCATTGTGATTCCCATTAAAATCATGGCAATAAAAATATGATGTTGCCACCACATATAATTTGGTCGCAAGTGGTTGTGGTTATCTCCATGATATAAATAGGCTGTGAAAATTTGATATTTGGTTGCAATATGTAGACATTGGAAACATCAATAAACAAGTGATGAAAAATTTAAAAAGTACATAACAATGAAAATTAAAAAATGGTTGGGGGCAGCAAAGCTCGAACCTCAAACTACCTATGGGCAGCAAGGCTCGAACATCAAACCACCTATCGGCAACAAGGCTCGAACCTCAAACCGCACGTTCCAAACAGAGCACCCCGCACCACTATGCTATCACACTTTCTCAACATAGTGGGTAACAGAAGAATGATAATCCCTGATGCGCATCAAGTATTTCTCAACAATTGTTGCCACAATTATATTTGCATTATGATACCCATGAAAATCATGGCAATAAAAACATGATATTGCCACCACATATAATTTGGTCATAAGTAGTTGTGGTTATCACCATGATATAAATAGGTTGTGAAAATTTGATAATTGGTTGCAATATGTTGGTGTTATTGCCTCATTTCTCGGTTTTGGTTCCAATAGTAGAGAATGTTTCCATAATTATATTTGTATTGTGATTCCATTGAAAATCATGGCAAAAAAAAGATGATGTTGCCACCACATATAATTTGGTCACAAGTGGTTGTCGTTATTGCCATGATATAAATAGGTTGTGAAAATTTGATATTTGGTTGCAATATGTAGGTATGATTGCCATATTTCTTAGTTTTGGTTGCAATAGTGCACAATGTTGCCATGATTATATTTGCATTGTGATTCCCATGAAAATCGTGGCAATAAAAAGATGATGTTGCCACCACATATAATTTGGTCGCAAGTGGTTGTGATTATTGCCATGATATAAATAGGTTGTGAAAATTTGATATTTTGTTGCAATATGTAAGTGTTATTACCATTGTTCTCAGTTTTGGTTGCAATAGTGGACAATGTTGCCACGATTATATTTGCATTGTGATTCCCATTAAAATCGTGGCAATAAAAATATGATGTTGCCACCACATATAATTTGGTCGCAAGTGGTTGTGGTTATCTCCATGATATAAATAGGCTGTGAAAATTTGATATTTGGTTGCAATATGTAGACATTGGAAACATCAATAAACAAGTGATGAAAAATTTAAAAAGTACATAACAATGAAAATTAAAAAATGGTTGGGGGCAGCAAAGCTCGAACCTCAAACTACCTATCGGCAGCAAGGCTCGAACATCAAACCACCTATCGGCAACAAGGCTCGAACCTCAAACCGCACGTCCCAAACAGAGCACCCCGCACCACTATGCTATCACACTTTCTCAACATAGTGGGTAACAGAAGAATGATAATCCCTGATGCGCATCAAGTATTTCTCAACAATTGTTGCCACAATTATATTTGCATTATGATACCCATGAAAATCATGGCAATAAAAACATGATATTGCCACCACATATAATTTGGTCATAAGTAGTTGTGGTTATCACCATGATATAAATAGGTTGTGAAAATTTGATAATTGGTTGCAATATGTTGGTGTTATTGCCTCATTTCTCGGTTTTGGTTGCAATAGTAGAGAATGTTTCCATAATTATATTTGTATTGTGATTCCATTGAAAATCATGGCAAAAAAAGATGATGTTGCCACCACATATAATTTGGTCACAAGTGGTTGTCGTTATTGCCATGATATAAATAGGTTGTGAAAATTTGATATTTGGTTGCAATATGTAGGTATGATTGCCATATTTCTTAGTTTTGGTTGCAATAGTGGACAATGTTGCCATGATTATATTTGCATTGTGATTCCCATGAAAATCGTGGCAATAAAAAGATGATGTTGCCACCACATATAATTTGGTCGCAAGTGGTTGTGATTATTGCTATGATATAAATAGGTTGTGAAAATTTGATATTTTGTTGCAATATGTAAGTGTTATTACCATTGTTCTCAGTTTTGGTTGCAATAGTGGACAATGTTGCCATGATTATATTTGTATTGTGATTCCCATTAAAATTGTGGCAATAAAAATATGATGTTACCACCACATATAATTTGGTCACAAGTGGTTGTGGTTATCTCCATGATATAAATAGGCTGTGAAAATTTGATATTTGGTTGCAATATGTAGATATTGGAAACATCAATAAAGAAGTGATGAAAAATTTAAAAAGTACATAACAACGAAAATGAAAAAAATGGTTGGTGGCAGCAAAGCTCGAACCTCAAACTGCCTATCGGCAGCAAGGCTCGAACATCAAACCACCTGTCGGCAACAAGGCTCGAACCTCAAACCGCACGTCCCAAACAGAGCACCCCGCACCACTATGCTATCACACTTTCTCAACATAGTGGGCAACAGAAGATTGATAATCCCTAATGCGCCTCAAGTATTTCTCAACAATTGTTGCCACAATTATATTTGCATTATGATTCCCATGAAAATCATGGCAATAAAAACATGATATTGCCACCACATATAATTTGGTCATAAGTAGTTGTGGTTATCACCATGATATAAATAGGTTGTGAAAATTTGATAATTGGTTGCAATATGTTGGTGTTATTGCCACATTTCTCGGTTTTTGTTCCAATAGTAGAGAATGTTTCCATGATTATATTTGCATTGTGATTCCCATGAAAATCATGGCAAAAAAAAAGATGATGTTGCCACCACATATAATTTGGTCGCAAGTGGTTGTCGTTATTGCCATGATATAAATAGGTTGTGAAAATTTGATATTTGGTTGCAATATGTAGGTGTGATTGCCATATTTCTTAGTTTTGGTTGCAATAGTGGACAATGTTGCCATGATTATATTTGCATTGTGATTCTCATGAAAATCGTGGCAATAAAAAGATGATGTTGCCACCACATATAATTTGGTCGCAAGTGGTTGTGATTATTGCCATGATATAAATAGGTTGTGAAAATTTGATATTTTGTTGCAATATGTAAGTGTTATTACCATTGTTCTCAGTTTTGGTTGCAATAGTGGACAATGTTGCCACGATTATATTTGCATTGTGATTCCCATTAAAATCGTGGCAATAAAAATATGATGTTGCCACTACATATAATTTGGTCGCAAGTGGTTGTGGTTATCTCCATGATATAAATAGGCTGTGAAAATTTGATATTTGGTTGCAATATGTAGACATTGGAAACATCAATAAACAAGTGATGAAAAATTTAAAAAGTAGATAACAACGAAAATGAAAAAAATGGTTGGGGGCAGCAAAGCTCGAACCTCAAACTGCCTGTCGGCAGCAAGGCTCGAACATCAAACCACCTGTCGGCAACAAGTCTCGAACCTCAAACCGCACGTCCCAAACAGAGCACCCCGCACCACTATGCTATCACCCTTTCTCCACATAGTGGGCAACAGAAGATTGATAATCCCTGATGCGCCTCAAGTATTTCTCAACAATTGTTGCCACAATTATATTTGCATTATGATTCCCATGAAAATCATGTCAATAAAAACATGATATTGCCACCACATATAATTTGGTCATAAGTAGTTGTGGTTATCACCATGATATAAATAGGTTGTGAAAATTTGATAATTGGTTGCAATATGTTGGTGTTATTGCCATATTTCTCGGTTTTGGTTCCAATAGTAGAGAATGTTTCCATGATTATATTTGCATTGTGATTCCCATGAAAATCATGGCAAAAAAAGATGATGTTGCCACCACATATAATTTGGTCACAAGTGGTTGTGGTTATCGCCATGATATAAATAGGTTGTGAAAATTTGTTATTTGGTTTCAATATGTAGCCGTTGGAAACATCAAGAAAAAAGTGCTGAAAATTTTAAAAAGTACATAACAACAAAAATGAAAAAAATGGATGGGGGCAGCAAGGCTCGAACCTCAAACCACCTATCGGCAGCAAAGATCGAACCTCAAACCGCACGTCCCAACCATAGCACCCACACCACCACGCTATCAACACATTGTCAACATAGTAGGCAACATAAGGTATATAATCCCTGCGCCGCCCTGCACTTCAGCCCAATCCCTTCCCTTCTACCGATGCCCTAGCTGTGTGCCTCCACTTATCCTCTCCACCGCCTCCACCGCTTCACCCACCATTGCGGCCTCGACTCTAGCCGTGCAGCGTGCCTCTAGAAATCTCCACCATCGCCGGTGCCAATGATCCAATCTGCTCGGTTAGTGATCGTAAACGTTTATGTAATGTCAATCTGCGGTATTCATGCATGCTTAGCTGGGTTTGGTGTCAATTGTGTGTGAGAAATAATTGAATCTGACGTCACTTGTTCAGATATAAGATGTCGCGTCATGACCGAAGTTGGATGCGTATGGATAAGTTAACATCTGAGTGGCAAGAACAATTCAAGAAATTATTTGATGACACATTTGAAGGCACAAGTAAAGGAGAGACTATAGCTTGTCCCTGTTCAAGGTGTCGTGGCATGTCATTCATGAACAAAATGGATTTTCAGGTTCATTTGCTGATGAAAGGGTTTACTGAAAGTTTCATCTAGGAAGGTGAACCTCGAGATTATCATGATGATGAAGATTGCAATGATGATGATGCAATAGGTGATGGTCCTCCTGTGCGTAATCTACTGACTTCACTAATTAGGGGTGCTATACATGTAGAAATTGCGGGAGGTAATAATGAAGAGCCAAATGAGGGTGCCAAAAAGTTCTTTAACTTACTGCAGGAGGCGTAGAAGGAACTGTACCTAGGTTGCAAAGAGGCCACTAAGGTTTCTTTCATTGTCTGGCTCTTTCAGATTAAGTGCATGTTTGGTCTGAGTAACAGTGCCTTGGAGGCTATTTTTCTTTTATTCTCACTAGTTCTACCTAAAGGACACTGTATCCCAAACACGTTGGACAAAGTTCAAAGGGTTGTTCATAATCTAGGGCTGGACTACCAAAAGATTCAATCTTGTATGAATGATTGTGTGTTATTTCGAGGTGATTTTGAACATTTGGATACAAGCCCAACTTGTGGTGAGTCTCGGTTGAAAATGAAAGATTGTGCTGAAGATGGTGAAGTTAGCGGCATTGCGACAAAGAAGCGTCGTCCAAGGAAAATTCCTAGATATTTTCCGCTTATTCCTGGACTCCAAAGATTATTTATGGGAGAGGAAACAACATCATATATGCTATGGCACAAGGAGGAATTGGTCAATGATGGGAAAATGTGGCACCCTGCTAACTCTTTGGCGTGGAATCATGTAGATAACAAGTTTACATACTTTGCGATGGATCCACGCAATGTTAGGCTTGGTCTTGCATCTGATGGGTTCAATCCATTTGGTATGTTGAGTGTGACATATACTACGTGGCTAGTGATATTGATACCGTATAACTTGCCTCCTTGGTTATGTTTGAAACAATCATATTGGACGATGCCGATGTTGATTCCTGGTCAAAAATATCCTGGGATGAATATTCATGTGTACTTGCAGCCCCTAATTGATGAGCTAAAGGATCTTTGGGAGAATGGTGTTGAAGGAAGCCATGGATGAAGTAAGTACTATTGTTAGCCTTTCAATGTCTATCATCGTTGTTTTATTATTTACATGTTTTCATACTTTATTTATTCTTTGTAGTGAGCATTTGGATAAACTCAGGAGAATAAATCCAAGGAATGTTGAAAAGCATCACAAGGACCAATTTGTTGAATGGTTTCAGCGTAAAGTAAGTTTATGAAAAATAAATCCATAGTTCTTGGTAGTTGTTGGTTTGGGATTTATTTTATTAACTGGTATTTTTATATGTTGCTTGCAATGCAGATCCACATTATACATCCACATGTGTACAAAAGATGCTACATAGATGTGTTTCTGTTCTGGATGACCGCCATGGAGAATAAATTAACTACTAAAAATAGTGGAGTTATTGTTAAGGGCGATGAGAGTACAAGCAATATGGACTGGTATGGTGTGATTAAAAAGATAATCTCTCTAAATTTTGCATATGGACTGGTTTGATGTAACTGAAAGCACTAAGAGCAAGGGCAGAGGTTACAATAGGGATCAATTTGGGATTATTCCTATTCATATTTCTCGTTTTCGTTATTTAGATGATCCTTACATCTTGGCAACACAAGAGGAGCAGGTGTTTTATGTGCAGAATGTGAAAAAACAAGATTGGTGCAGTGTTGTTAGGATGAAACCAAGAAATCTTTTTGCAGGTCTTCAAAATGATGAAGAAATTGATATAGACTCACTTGATGTTGGTGTGGAAGCTATGAATGTTTCAGGGAGACAAGGAGAATTGACAAATTGGGTAAGGGAAGACATTGAAGGCCTTAGTGGTGATGAATCTGTCATTGAGAAGGCGATGGCTAAAACTATAAAAGAACCGAGGGATGAAGACTTGGCAGATGAAGATGATGATGTCGATGACGATGATTTGGTTTATGCGGTTGTTGCACCTCCTATGATGTTGATGGCGATGACGATGATTTTTTGTATAAATAAGGATTATTGTTCACTCAAATTTGAAATGCTATGCAATGACATGCACAACAAACTTGTTTTGTACTCATTTCAACAACTAAAACTTCCAAATGTGGAAACTCCATTTCATAGTCCAAAACTTTAGAATCTGGACATTTCAGAGTCCAAAACTCAATTTTACATGTTCAAAATTTCATAATCTGGAAACTCAAAATTCCAAATTCCATAACCTAAAATTATGCCAACTCCATTTCAGAATCTGGCAACTCTAGTTCTCATTGAAAATCTTAAGAATTTGGACATTGAATAAAGTCTTCATACATAGGTCCATAGTATGAATTAACACATAATAAGTAGGTACTGAATTAACTAAGTAGTGATAGCTCTATCATTTCCTAAAGAGCTTTTCAATCAGTGCATCAATCTTCACGGTGAGGAAATGCAGCTTCTCACTCAATGCATCGATTTTATCATTGAGGACATGAAGCTTCTCACTCACTTTTTGAAAAGATAGCTCTCTTATTTCCGCCTTCCGAATTAACCTGCAACAAGATCAACATTTTTGAAATCTGTTTATGGGGGGACTTTGGATTATTTGCCACTCTCTTCGAGTGCGCATTCTCAAATGACAATCTCTTTGCGAACTTTGCTTTCATTCATAAACAAAATAGTAGGATTCATATATTTTTGAGATTTCTAGATAAAACAGTATCATCAAAAAACTATTAGAGTGTTTAATATGATCATTGTCATCATTTAAACTTGAAAAATATCATATATTAATTATATTAACATATTAGTTTGAGGGCAAAATTGTCATTTTAACTTATTTAGTGTTCAAAATGGCATGAAATGTACCTCTCTTGCTTGACGACTGTCGTTGCTTGCTGGCGCTTGTTACCAGAGCTGCTTGCTAGCGCTTGGTACCAGAGTTGTTTCCTAGGGCTTGGTACCTTCACTGGTTGTCGTCGTCATCCGAGTCCCCCGACGAGTCGATGATGATCATCACCCGTCGCTCATATGGCTCGCATCGGTGGCCGGGAACAATGGGGCACATCTCCGTGTCCGAAGAGGTATCGTTGCCGCTTGCCGATGAGTTGCCGCTACTGCGGTCAGTTGGGGCCCGTGCGCGAAACCTACCAGAAGCGTCTCAATTCTGCTTTCGGCCATCCATAAGCGTAGGGGGATGGGGGCCGCAGTCGATCGGCGAGTGGCGAGGATGTGATTCAGAATGCCAAGGGTTTTAGCTGGAGATGTAGAGGACGGCATTCGAAAAGTTCGTTCTTTTTGTGTGCATGTATTAAAAAATAGTACATTGTCTGCGCACATTAAATGTATCAATTCATTTTTGCATCCCACTCCCTGTGAGATGAACTTATTTTTATTAGTCCTCCCTCCAATAGGCCCAAGGAGTTATCCTTTATTCTACACCTCAGCTAGGTCCAAAAGCATTACTGCAGTACTACTTCACCCACTACCATGGTTTGCCCGTCTATCCAACTCCCTGGTGCGGTTCCTTTCCTTTCTCCAAACTAGTTCAGTAGTTCTTCATCATCGGCTCCTCTGATCCTTTCCCCATGGCTAATTTTCCAGCAAACTCCCTCCCTTTTCTCCCTTTAGTTGTCGCCATCGACGATGGCGGTGGCCCCGAGCTTCGCCATCGCGACAATGTTTGCATTTCGAGCCATGTGGTGGCTTCCCATGAGGAGTTCGCCATTGCCTCATGCATTGGCATCATCGATGAGATAGAGCTCAAAGCTTTTCTTCATTCCATCCACCAACACTTCGTCGAGACATTGTGACTATGGGTAGCCAGATACAGCTGCCATCCCCTGGGTGTTGGCATCTTCCAGATGGCATCCGTTTTTGAAAGAGGCTAGCTTGTTTTGCATAGTCCGCACGTCATTGGCGATCGCTTCGTCCGGGTGGTAAAGCACGATGAAGGTATCAACTACCGCTCGTCGCCTTTTTCTCGCTTGGGCTGGGTTATGTTTCTTGGCTACTCGTTAGATTTCAAAGAACTAACTTTCATTCAACATGTGTGTGCATTTTTGGCAAGTTAGTCTACTGGCATTATTCAGACCCTAGTCTATCGTGAGTGTTGGTGAACATGCTGTTCTACAATCCTACTGACATCCTGCGTAGCATCACATTCAAGTTGGGCAGAAACATTGACGGCGCCGGCTAATCATGGACTTTTCTAGTGTACCTCCTAGACAACAACTTTGTTGACATCGTGCCGGGCGATGAAGATCCTCTCCCCCCCAAATAATGGTAACCCTCACCCTTTTGTAGGGCATATCCTACCGAGCGAAGCAGAATGGGTCCAACATTGGGTTCATGAGCAGTAGTGGGTGGTGCCCCATAACTTCATCAGCCCTCATCCAGCCGAAGATCACCATCAGCAAGCCGATGATCAACCGGATAACGATGAGAACGCTGGACAGGGTTGGGGTAATTGGGAGGTGGCCGACGCTAACCAGGGTGGTGAGGATCAACAAGTTAGTGAAGAGCACTCTAGGATTTCTGGAGGCTCAAGCACAATCAATAAGAGACCCTACCTTCCCGCCCAAGAAATTAGTTTTCCATGTCTATAACTATATACACCTGCAAATTCAATACTGCATATCCCAGGTCTAGCAACTTCAATACTGATTTGATTTTTAATACTTCATGTCCCAGGTCCCCTTGCTGCACCAAACCCCAACTAAAGAATGTCCTAGGTCCTAGGTCCCAAACTGAAGACAGTGTTAATGTAGTTGTTTGTTTGCACATATGGACTCAGTTGTTTGTTTAACCTGTAACAAAACTTTGATATTTACTTATGCTAACGCATAGCCTGTCTGTCTAAACGTACGATTATTTATTAGTTTTACTCATCTTTAATTGTTTTGATGTGTTTTTAATTGTTTCTACAAGTTTAACATGTTATCAAAATGAAATGCAGTAGCCAGCATGTTATCAGAATGACATGCAGTAGCCAACATGTTATCAGAGTGACATACAGTAGCCAGCATGTTATCAGAATGAAATAGAAGTTTGGACGTGAGGTTGGATGTATTTCTACAAGTTTGGATGCCAAGGGCCAAGCAATCATGGGTAGTCTCATGGTAGTAGCAACTGCGTTTGGATGTGACTTTGGATGGGCTTGTAGTTCAAATTGAAAAATTCCAATTTTTTCTATTTGAACAGTTGTGTTGTATTTCATGTGCTTGTAGTTCAAATTTAACTTATTGTGACTTTAATCATAGAAATACACTTAATGAAATAAAAACAGTAAATTGACCCAACAAAATACCAATTTTTTGCAATTACAATAGTTTTGTTGTATTTTATGTGCTTGTAGTTAAAATTTAACTTATTGTGACTTTGATCATACAAATATACTTAATGAAATAAAAACAGTAAACTGACCCAACAAAAAAATTCAAGTTATGATGTATTTTGATTGTTAAAAAAATTCAAGTTCAAACGACGATTTAAACATCAATAAAAAAGTGCTGAAAATTTTAAAAAGTACATAACAACAAAAATGGATGGAGGCAGAAAGGCTCGACCCTCAAACCTCCTATCGACAGCAAGGCTCGCACCTCAAACCGTACATCCCAAATAGAGCACCCCACACCGCTATGCTATAAGCACTTTCTCAACATACAAGGCAACAAAAGTTAGATAATACCTGATGCGCCTCACTTATTTCCATTTAAATCCCAGAAATACACTTAATAAAATAAAAATAGTAAATTGAGGCAGAAAAATACCAATTTTTGCAATTAGAATAGTTGTGTTGTATTTTGATTGTACAAAATGATTCAAGTTCAAAGGAAGATTCAACTATCAATTTTACTTAGTTGTGTTCATTTCCAATTCAAATGAAATCCATCTCAGTTGCGTACAACTCTAATACAAATGAAATCCAACTTAGTTGTGTACATTTCCAATTCAAATGAAATCCAACTTAGTTTTGAACAACTCTAATTCAAATGAAATCCAACTTAATTAGTTGTGTGCATTTCCAATTCAAATGAAATCCAACTTAGTTTTGTACAACTCCAGTTCAAATGAAATCCAACTAATTTGTGTACGTTTCCAATTCAAATGAAATCCAATTTAGTTGTGTACAACTCCAATTCAAATAAAATCCAACTTAATTAGTTGTGTACATTTCCAATTCAAATGAAATCAAACATAGTTGTTTACAACTCAAATTCAAATGAAGTCTAACTTAGTTGTGTACAATTCCAATTCAAATGAAATCCAACTTAATTAGTTGTGTACATTTCCAAGTCAAGTGAAATCCAACTTAGTTGTGTACAAATCGCATTCAAATGAAATCCAACATAATTGTGTACATTTCCAATTCAAATGAAATCAAACTTAGTTGTTTACAACTCCAATTCAAATGAAATCCAACTTAGTTGTGTACATTTCCAATTCAAATGAAATCAGTCTTATTTGTTTACAAGTCCAATTCAAATGAAATCCAACTTAGTTGTGTACAATTCCAATTCAAATGAAATCCAACTTAATTAGTTGTGTACATGTCCATTTCAAGTGAAATCCAACTTAGTTGTGTACAATTCTAATTCAAATGAAATCAAACTTAATTGTGTACATTTCCAATTCAAATGAAATCAAACTTAGTTGTGTACAATTCCAATTCAAATGAAATCCAACTTAATTAGTTGTGTACATTTCCAATTCAAGTGAAATCCAACTTAGTTGTGTAAAATTCTAATTCAAATGAAATCCAACTTAGTTGTGTACAACTAAGTGTTGGGGGAAAATAGTTCATCCTCAGATCTTCAAGATTCTAAGACAAAGACAAATCATAATCTCCAAGTCCAAGACTTGTCTCTAGGTGGAAGGGTTAAAGCTGGAGGGTTCGTCTAGGCTCCGGTCCGAAGAGACGCTCCGAAGGCTTCCCCTCCACAGTGGAAAATAGCCAGAAGGATGGGACGTCTACTTTATTTACCTCCTTCGAATATATTTTACCATATTAGCCCTATTCAGGGTACCAAAATAGTTTCCACTATGTCGGTTATAATTGAGGGGTAAAAAGGTCTTTTCCTTAGATTTTTTACCTATAAATACCCCCCTTCTCATCCTATAATAGGCATCAAATATTTTGATATTCAATACACAACTTCAAACTACTTCGAGCTATTATCTTATTCAGAGGCTTGAGCTACTCCACTTTCACAAACACTTCGTTTGTTAGTTCTTAACTTGAAAGAACCTGTTAGCGTAATCCATTGCACCAACAGGTGGCACCGTCCGTGGGGAACCTAGTTCTAAAAGCTAGTTCTCTGCCACTTCCTGTATTTCGAAGAGCGCTTGCAGAGGGAGTTTCAGAGTCTCAAGATTCCGTGCACCCTTCAGCAAGGGCTTCATAGTACAATTCAATGGCCTTTCCTTGCCTTCCTTAATAATTTGAAGCCTCTAGTCTTCGAACCATAGCTTCGTAAGTCATGCCTCCCAAGCGAAGCCTAGCCACCAATCCTCCCCGAAGGTCCCCTCAGACCCAAGGTGCAGGACCTTCAGTCGTTCCGCAAACTCCCGAAGTAGTCATTAGACCTCGAGTAGCCAAAGTCCCTCGGGTAGCTCCGTCTATACTTCGAACTGATTATGTCAGTTCTCAAGACCCGTAGGACCCCTTCGGAGGAAGCAAAGACCTTCCTGAGGACGCGGCTGCTCAGGTAGCGCAGCTTCATGCAGAAGTAGCAAGATAGAGGCAGAAGGTTGCGAACAGGCTTCACTCTCAAGCCATCCCTCCTGCTTCGGAAGTGCATCAAGACGGTGACCCTGATGATTATCCCGAAGCTCCTCAAGTCCAAGAAGATGCCGAGAATGCCTCCTTCGACAACGAGTCCCCGCTGCATCCGAACTTGCAGAAGGTGCACTTCGATCCTAGGTTCAGAGCCTCAAAGCTGCACAAGTACTCTGGAGGGTCTGATCCTAGAGAATATTCTCGTTCTTACGCCATTGCAATAGAAGCCAGCGGAGGGGTCCGGAATACAATGGCAAAATGTTTCCCCCTCGCGTTGGAAGGTGTGGCCCTTCGTTGGTTCTGGTCTCTAAAGCCAGGATGATGTGCACACGCCTAGGCAGCACGTGTAGCAAGTTGTTGTGGCCCGATCTTCTCGTAGGATCTGCGAACTTGATAAATTGTCACTGCGTGACCTGGTGATAAGGCAGCGCACCGCGAGGCTGTCCACGCGATGAACTACCGAGACAATCACCCTTCCACGTATCGACGAAACAGCCCACGCAATCACGCCCTATAGACGTGAAGGCACGAACTGGGTGAACCGCAGTTCGGCGTTCTACAACTCCCTTAGGAATCGAAAGAACAAATGTTGCCAGCCTCTCAAGACTCACGCATAAACAAAACTCCACGAGTTTGTGTATTCTGAATTCAATAAAATAAGATCTGTCTTTTCATTGTCTAGTACAAGATATATATAGAGATAGGGGCATTCAGCTTTGAGTAAATGGCTGCATGCACATGCTCTAATGGATTTCGTGGCTGGTTCGCGCGTCTTTTCAGCTTCTGGCAGCAGTTACTAAAATGAGTATAACTCCTTATTAGGACATCGAAATAATGGACCGTTTGATGGGCTGGAAAGTAGACTTGAAGACGCTTCCATCCACTTATAGAACACCATCTAACTCCTTGTATTCTGTCCGCAGTGATGCTTGGAATTCGTACCATGTGTCAGTCATCTAGCTTCTGGTTGCATTCCCATGCTAAGGTGATGAACCACCATTTTATTCATGCACACCATAGGCATCTTGGTTCAGATGTCCAGAGGCTTGAAACCATCTTGATCCCATGCTGGTTCATACACTCCATCATTCCTAAGGACATTGAAACAAGAACTGAAAAGCATAGGCTTATTCAACATAGACTGATTATTAAACATAAGGTTAGCGTTCACCTGAGAATGAATTTCCTTCTGCAATTGTTTAGCTCTACTCCTTGTAATTGGACCAGCTATCTCAAGTGGAGTTTCATTTGAAGATGAGTGAATGCTAGGCATGTCCTCATTAGCCTCCCCCTCTTGAGAAGGAGTCGTCCTCGACTCAGGCTCACCAACAAATGGAAGCAAGTCTTTGACATTAAATGTTGTACTCACATTGGAATATTCAGGTGGCAGCTCAATTTTGTAAGCATTATCATTTATCTTTTGGAGAACCTTGAACGGACCATCACCCCAAGGAGATAACTTACTCTTACGCTGTTGGGGAAAGCGATCCTTTCGTAGATGCAACCATACAAGATCTCCTGGCTGAAATGTAACCTTCTTCTTACCTTTGTTTGCTTGCTTTGCATATTGTGCTGATTTCTTCTCAATATTCTTTCTTGTCTCCGCATGTAACCGCTTGATAAAGTCTGATCTTTTTGTGGCATCCAAGTTAACTTGTTCCTGTAATGGTAAAGGCAAAAGATCCATGGGAGTATGCGGTTTAAACCCATAAACTATTTCAAATGGACAAGAGTTTGTTGTGGAATGGACTGCCCTGTTATATGCAAATTCAACATGTGGAAGGCAGTCTTCCCAGAGCTTCAAATTCTTTTTCAACACAGCACACAACATGGTTGACAAGGTACGGTTGACAACTTCAGTTTGCCCATCCGTTTGTGGATGACAAGTGGTTGAAAATAACAACTTTGTGCCAAGCTTAGCCCACAATGTCTTCCAAAAGTAGCTGAGAAATTTTGTATCCCGGTCTGAAACAATAGTCTTTGGAACTCCATGTAAACGAACAATCTCCCTGAAAAACAAATCAGCTACGTGTGAAGCATCATCGCTCTTATAACAGGGGATAAAATGTGCCATTTTAGAAAAGCGATCTACAACAACAAAAATAGAATCCCTCCCCCTCTGAGACCGAGGTAACCCTAGAACAAAGTCCATAGATATATCTTCCCAAGGTACATGTGGAATAGGTAATGGAGTATATAAACCATGGGGATTGAGGCGGGACTTAGCTTTCAAGCAAACGATGCAGCACCCAACGTGCCGCTGGACATCACGTCGCATATGTGGCCAAAAGAAATGATCGGAGAGCATGTCTAATGTCTTTTTGACACCAAAATGACCAGCTAGTCCACCTTCATGTGCTTCCTGCAAAAGAACTAGGCGAATCGAACAAGCTGGGATGCATATTTCGTTAGTCCGAAATAAGAAGCCATCATGCACATAATATTTATCCCAACCTTTTCCATCAATGCAACGAGAGAAAGGTTCTTTAAAATCAGCATCAGCAGCATAAAGTGTTTTAATGGATTCCAAACCAAGCACTTTTGTATCTAGTTGTGTAATCAACGCACATCTTCTAGACAAGGCATCGACAACAATGTTATCTTTACCACGCTTATGTTTGACAACATAGGGAAACGTTTCAATGAACTCAATCCATTTAGCATGTCGACGGTTCAGCTTGCCTTGGCTTTTAAGATATTTCAAAGCTTCATGATCAGAATGGATTACAAATTCTTTAGGGAACAAGTAATGTTGCCAAACTTCCAAAACACGAACTAACGCATAAAGCTCCTTGTCATAAACTGAGTAATTCAGATGTGGACCATTTAGCTTTTCAGAAAAGTAGGCAACAGGTTTACCTTCTTGCAGCAGTACACCTCCTATGCCAATACCACTTGCATCACATTCGATCTCAAATGTCTTACCAAAATCAGGAAGTTGTAGCAGCGGTGCTTCACAAAGCTTTGTTTTCAGCTCATTGAAGGCTTGGTCTTGTTCATCTCCCCACTTGAATGGAACATCCTTCTTTGTCAAATTATTGAGGGGTGCAGCGATCATGCTGAAATCTTTAACAAAACGCCTGTAAAAACCTGCAAGACCATGGAAGCTTCGAACTTGGCTCACATTTACCGGTGTAGGCCAATCCTTTATTGCTTTAACCTTCTCTACATCAACCTGAATACCATCTGCGGAAACAACAAAGCCAAGGAAAAGAACATGGTCTGTGCAAAAGGTGCACTTAGCAATGTTGCCATACAATTTCTTTTCCCTCAATACAGACAGTACTTGATGGATATGATCAAGATGTTCATCAAATGATTTGCTATAGATCAGAATATCATCAAAATAAACAACTACAAACTTGCCAATGAAAGCTCGTAAAACATGATTCATTAAGTGCATAAAAGTTGAAGGAGCATTTGTCAAGCCAAATGGCATCACAAGCCATTCATAGAGACCAAATTTAGTTTTTAACGCTGTTTTCCATTCATCACCAAGTTTCATGCGGATTTGATGATAACCACTACGCAAATCTATCTTGGTGAAAATGATAGAACCACTCAATTCGTCTAACATGTCATCAAGTCGTGGAATGGGATGGCGATATCGAACAGTTATAGCATTGATAGCACGACAATCAACACACATGCGCCAAGAGCCATCTTTCTTTGGGACTAAAAGAACGGGAACTGCACATGGTGATAAGGATTCACGAACATACCCTTTGTCCAAAAGCTCTTTTACCTGTCGCTGAATTTCCTTTGTTTCTTCAGGATTGGTGCGGTAGGCTGGACGATTTGGAAGCGAAGCACCTGGTACCAAATCAATTTGATGCTCAATTCCACGGAGTGGAGGAAGTCCAGCTGGGATCTCATCGGGAAAAACATCTTCGATGTCCTATAAGAGATCAAGAACAACACTAGGCAGCGATGAAGGTAAATCATGAGTTGAAAGTAGGACCTCCTTGTGCAAGAGCACAAAGAATGGGGCTGTGGTGTTTCTCAGTTCTCTCAAATCACTCTTGCTCACAAAGAGACACTCAGTGTGGCGTGGCTGTTTAGGATTGGCATGAGGCTTTATGTGGCTGGATGGGTTAGAACTCTCTCCCTTACTTGGGTTGGAGGTCTCACTCAATTTTCTTTTGTCTGATTCCTCTCTTTTCTTGCGAGCCATATCTGAAGTATGTATTTCCTCTGGAGATAATGGAATAAGAACCACCTTCTTGTCATTGTGAATGAAAGTGTATTTGTTAGACCATCCAAAATGCACCGAGTCCACATCAAATTGCCAGGGCCGACCAAGCAGCAAATGGCATGCTTGCATGGGGACAATATCACAATCCACCTCTCCATGATAATCACCAATGGAAAATGACAAACAAATCATGGCTGAAACCTTAACTGTCCCGGAATTATTCAGCCATTGCATATGGTACGGATGTGGATGGCGACGTGGCTGCAAACCAAGCTTCTCAACAAGCAAAGAACTAACAATATTATTGCAGCTCCCACCATCTATGATGAAACGGCACACTTGGCCTTGCACTTTGCATCGGGACTGAAATAAATTATGGCGTTGTCCTTGTTCAGCAGCAACAAACTGAGTGGAAAGGACTCTCCTAACCACCAAAGAAGGAGATGGTGTATTCATTATAGAAGGCTCGAAATCAGGAAAATCAGCAAGCAACTCATCAAAATCAGCACTAGTAATCTCGTCAGAAGATGGAGAAATAACATCTTGTAACATGTCATTGTGAGCAAAAGTTGGAATAGGTTGAATCGCTAAACAATTCAGACCTAGCTCAAATGTACCATCCTCTGCTGAATACTCACAAGTTTGGAGATTTTCATTTGATAATGGCAGGATATCGTGCTCATCCTCAGCTTCACTCTGAGAGTCATAAGAACCATCAGCAAGTGCTATAATAACACGCCTATTGGGGCATTCAGCTTGCTTATGCCCATGACCACCACACTTAAAACACTCAATCTTACTTGTCTTCCTTGGGGCTGCAGCAGCGGAGGAGTTGGACTGATTGGAACTTACAGCTTTGCCTTTCGCATCAAATTGTTTGGCAGAAGTTGAAACTGGACGAGAAGCTGCACGAGCTGAAGGTGTGTGCAGCCCTGATTCTCTCTGATGTGAATGGCGCCATGGAGTAGAACTGTTATGAGCTGAAAATGAAACATGGGTCTTATAAGAGTCAGCAAGCTGCCGTTCTGCCCTTTTGGCAAAATGAACCAATTCTGTTATATTTGTGTAGTTTGTCATGTCCACTTTATCAGCGATTGGTTTATTCAGGCCAACCAAGAACCGAGCCATTGTGGATTCCTCATCCTCAGTAATTCCCGTACGGAGTAGGCACATTTCCATTTCTTGAAAATATTCATCAACGCTGCGAGTACCTTGCACAAGGCGTTTGAGCCGCAAATGTAAGTCACGGGAATAATACGCAGGAACAAAACGACGTCACAGTTCCCTCTTCATTTCTTCCCATGTGATATGGTGATGTCCAAATCGTTGGTATTCTGCGCGAATTTGATTCCACCAAGTTATAGCATAACCTTTAAACTCAATGGCAGCAAGCTTTGCCTTCTTTGCAGTTGGGTAATTATACAAATCAAATATCTGGTCCACCTTGGTCTCCCATTCAAAATAAGCATCCGCATTCTCCTTCCCGCTGAAAGGGGGAATGGACACTTTAACTTTACCCAAGCCATCTTCATCTTGGCGGTGTTCATGATTACGGCGACGTCGATCACGGTATCCACCATGTTCGCCAAACTGGTTGTCACCATAATTTCCAAAGCGTCCAAAATTAGCACCACCATGAGCATCATAACCACCAGGGTGACCATGGGGGTCTGCTCCCTGTTCATCACTATAATCGGAATGATCATCAACATCAAAATCTGCAGCACCTCCAATAGGAACGCGCCGTGCACGACCAAAAAATTGCGGCCTCCTATTAACGCCACCAAAATTACCAAAGCCAGCATCAAGCCCTCTGCCACCACCACGGCCGCGGCCACCACCACCGCCACCGCCACCACCTGCAGCAGCACGGCGTGCGGCGTCAGCCTGAATACGTGCAGCTTCCGCCTCCAACGCGTAAGGATCATCATCATCGATATGGTCATTATTATTAGGCGGAGGCTCCTCGCGTTGTTGTTGCTGTAGAGATAGTTGAAGTGCTTGCATCCCTTGAATCAGTTGACGCATTTGTGCACGCACCTCCTGGAAATCTTCAGCAGAAACAGTGGCAGAAGAAGATGGATTGTCTCCTGCCATATTAGTAGAGAGGCAAAAATAATAGGACAATATATATGTGGAATCACTCCCTCACCACTTACAAAACAAGTTCTTTCTCTCCCTGAAAAGAGCAAGAACCGGGGCTGCAATTTGTAGTGGAAGAGTGATTGTAACAGCGACGACGGTGCAACAACTCACGGTGCATTTTTAGTGGAGCTTGGTGGGGTAATATGTAAGTGGAATGCGCTGAACAATGTAGTGATGCAAAACCGAATAATAATCCAAGAACACAAGTCTAAGTTGCTGAATGTTGGGGGAAAATATCTCATCTTCGGGGTTATTGCCAAAGCAGCATGAAGACAGTCAACCAGTTCGAAGATTGTCCGAAGACCATCTTCGAAGATGCCCAGAACCTGGTTCGAAGCCCGAAGACAGACACTGGTTCGAAGTATGTCTTCGAACCAAAGCCCTTCAGGATCTTTTCTGCCAGCTAAGATGGAAGACTTATCTTCTATCTTATTAGATTAGTCTTTTACCATTTTAGCCCTATTAAGGAAAACGAATAGTTTCCTTAATGTCGGTTGTAATAGAGGGGTAAATAGGTCTTTTCCTTAATGTTTAAGCCTATAAATACCCCCCATTTCACCCTGTAATAGGGACCGAATACAAGTGATCCAATACACACTTTCGAACTATTCTAAGCTATTATCCTTTCGGAGGCTTAGAACAGTTTGCTTCACAAACACTTCGTTTGTTAGTTTCTTTTCTACAGAAACCTGTTAGCGTAATCTTTTACGCCAACACTGAATATAAAGGCAAAGATGCACAAAGAAAGGAACAAGATGTAGGAAGTGGATAGATGAACACCAATTGCACCAAACGAAACTTGTTGCTGCCCAAACCCCTTTTTGGTGTGCTGAACACAATTCTCTTTTATTTCTTTTCTTTCCCTTTTTTTTTGAACAAGAACTCGTTGTTTTCAGTCCTTCTTTTGACCAATATACATCTTTTCTTTTAACATTTGTGACAACACAGCACAACTTTCAACTGAGGGGGCGCACAAGGATCAACCAAGATGGATGGTGCAGCACAAAAACAAGAAACTCGGGAGGGGAATATGTGGCGGGTAGAAAACAAGGGTGGGATGGGTGGGTATTTTTTTGTTTATATATATGCAGCAAGCAATGACGATCAGATCAAGGATGGGATGGAACAAAGATAACAGCTAGAACGATGAGGGGAAAAAAATTCAGCAACTAGACAAATCTTAAAGGATTAAAACTCGATAAAGCAAACTACAAAATCAGTAGCACGTATGAATTTGGGCTGTAGGTTTTCTTTTTGGCTATTAGTGGACAGTAGGTATATAAAATCTATCCTACCAAAAACAAGAATAATCCTACTGAGGAAACGGAGGCTCTGATACCAGATGATGTGCACACGCCTAGGCAACACGTGTAGCAAGTTGTTGTGGCCCGATCTTCTCGTAGGATCTGCGAACTTGATAAATTGTCGCTGCGTGACCTGGTGAAGAGGCAGCGCACCGCGAGGCTGTCCACGCGACGAACTACCGAGACAATCACCCTTCCACGTATCGACGAAACAGCCCACGCAATCACGCCCTATAGACATGAAGGCACGAACTGGGTGAACCGCAGTTCGGCGTTCTACAACTCCCTCAGGAATCGAAAGAACAAATGTTGCCAGCCTCTCAAGACTCACGCATAAACAAAACTCCACGAGTTTGTGTATTCTGAATTTAATAAAATAAGATCTGTCTTTTTATTTTCTAGTACAAGATATATATAGAGATAGGGGCGTTCAGCTTTGAGTAAATGGCTGCATGCACATGCTCTAATGGATTTCGTGGCTGGTTCGCGCGTCTTTTCAGCTTCTGGCAGCAGTTACTAAAATGAGTATAACTCCTTATTAGGACATCGAAATAATGGACCGTTTGATGGGCTGGAAAGTAGACTTGAAGACGCTTCCATCCACTTATAGAACACCATCTAACTCCTTGTATTCTGTCCGCAGTGATGCTTGGAATTCGTACCATGTGTCAGTCATCTAGCTTCTGGTTGCATTCCCATGCTAAGGTGATGAACCACCATTTTATTCATGCACACCATAGGCATCTTGGTTCAGATGTCCACAGGCTTGAAACCATCTTGATCCCATGCTGGTTCATACACTCCATCATTCCTAAGGACATTGAAACAAGAACTCAAAAGCATAGGCTTATTCAACATAGACTGATTATTAAACATAAGGTTAGCGTTCACCTGAGAATGAATTTCCTTCTGCAATTGTTTAGCTCTACTCCTTGTAATTGGACCAGCTATCTCAAGTGGAGTTTCATTTGAAGATGAGTGAATGCTAGGCATGTCCTCATTACAGGATCAATCAAGTCATGGGAGCAATTAAAAGGAATTTCGTGAGTAATTTCCAGGGGACGTTCGTAGCCCCAATGTCTACTAGGAGCCTTTTTCAGGTGAAGAAGCAGGTAGTAGAGACCCTTCGAGAATACTTCACATGCTTTGCCCACACCAAGTCCCAGATAAAAGGACTGTCAACATCTTCTATGGTGGATGCGGCGCGCGAAGGTGTTTTAAATCTAGATCTCCTCAACAAACTTCACCGGAAGCCGGTGTCCTCATTAGCACAACTAATGGCATAATTCGAACAGTATGCCAAGGCAGAAAAAGACTACCTCCGAAGAACTGTGGTGGCCACGCCAACCCTCCATCGAGAAGTCAAGCTGGAGCAAGAAGCTCTGATTCCTCCACAAGTCCCCTCCGATAATCGCCGTAATGATCATAGTAGGGGAAAGAGACACTTCCGCTCCAAAGTGCTGAACATTGCCCCCTCCGCTACGAAGGTGCCTTTCAAATATCAACAACCTAAAGGTAATAAGGCTAGTACTTCGAAGTCACAAGAAAAACCGGTTGGTCAGGGCCAGGATGTTTTTTGTTGTGTGCATGGTGAAAACAGAAGCCATGCCACAAAAGACTATAAGTCTATACTGGCTCTCTGTGGTGAGTACCTCAGGAGAAGTTCATGGTGAGGCACTACAGATCGAGCTCCTCCAGCAACACGATCAGAGCCTGTACAAGCTGTGGGCGGGCTGGCAACCCTAAAGCACCAATGCAGCTTCCGGTGGCCAACATTATGTTACCACCGAAGAAAGAGGACCCTCAAGATCGCGTCAAGTGGGTGGTCCTACCCATCTCCTTAGGAGGGACCCTTGGTAATATGTGAAAGCTTCAGCGAAGGGATAATGTTCGCGAAGTAGGCATATAGGGACTTCGAACTCGGTTGCAGAAATGCTCGAGTGGTCCCATGTACCTATTTCATTTCCTGCCCATGATGTTGTAGGGGTGAAATACACCCATGCTGACCCCTTGTCGTTTCAGCTGACATAGCAAGAGTCGAAGTCTGAAGGATATTAGTGGATGGTGGAAGTTCCACTGATATACTCTTCGTCCAAGCCTTCGACCAAATGTATATTCCTCGAAGGAACTTGCTTCCTGCAGCCCGCCCACTCTAAGGCTTCGTAGGTCCTCCTCTTGATGCCCTCGGCCAAATAGGCCTCAAGGTTGCCTTCGGAGAGGGGTGCCTGACTAGAGTTGAGAAAGTCATCTTCGACGTCGTCGATGCCCTGTACACCTACAACACAATTTTGGGGAGGGGAATGTTGAACCAATTCGGAGCTGTGGCACATCAGAATTATCTATGTCTCAAGAGTCCCACGAAAGGTGGAGTTCTTAGAATTTTAGGAGACCAAGTTGCAGCTCGGAGAGCAGAATATGGCCACGGCCCACCTCTCGATCCTCGGCAAGTAAACAACGTGCAGGAGCACTAGGAGGAAACATCGGGGTCCTCAGACCCTTCGAAGAGCCCTTTCCTCAAGCCGAGCCCAGAAGGTTATGTAATCACAAAGATGATTCTCAAGGAAGGCAAAGAATATCCAATCCAATTTGGTAAGGGGCTACCTTTGGAAATATCTACTTCGCTAGAAAAGTAGTTTGAGAAAATTTAGATATCTTCGCTTGGTCCGATGAAGATATCCCTAGAGTTGACCGGAGCATTATTGAGCATAGTTTACTCATCAACCCTAAGGCTCGTCCAATTTGCCAGGGGCTCCGCAAATTGTCAACTAAAAGAGCAGACCTCGCTAAAGCGGAGGTAGAAAAATTGCTGAGACCTAGAATCATCAGGGAGGTAGCCCACACGGAGTGGTTGAGTAACCCCGTCTTCTTCAAGAAGAAAGGCTCCAGCAAGTGGCGCATGTGCATTGATTTCACTTTCTCTGAGAGCCTCCGGACATGTGGAGTTCACCTCAACCCTAAAAAATGTGTATTCGAGGCGCAAGCCAGAAAATTGCTAGGGTACTTAGTTTCGAGTAGAGGAATTGAAGCTAGTCCGACAAAGATAAGTGCACTGCAAAGAATGGCTCCACCAAAAAATTTGAAGCAAGTCCAGAAGCTGACAGGACGCCTCACAGCCCTCAGTAGATTCCTAGCCAGATCAGCAGAGTGAAGCCTCTCAATATTCAAAGCCTTGAAGGGGTCCGAGAGTTTAAAATGGACGCCAGAGTACCAAAAAAGCTTTGATGATATTAAAGATTATCTCGAAAATTTATCAACACTTACTGTGCCCCTCCCAGAAGAAACTCTCCCTCTTTATCTTGCAGCAATGGGCTCCGCAGTAAGTGTAGTGCTTGTCAGAGAAATAGAGCTCAAGGGAAAACTGGTGCAGAACCTAGTATACTTCATTTCAGAAGCTTTGTCTGGAGCAAAAACACGATACTCCGAGCTCGAGAAATTTGTTTATGCTTTGGTAATGGCCTCGCGGAAGTTAAGGCATTACTTTTTAGCACATAATTTAATTGTCCCTACTTCGTATCCCCTAGGTGATATGCTTTGGAGCAAAGACTCCACGGGGAGAATTGGAAAGTGGGCTATCGAGCTAGCCCCCTTCAGTATTTCCTTCACTACAAGAACAACTATCAAATCCCAAGTCATAGTTGACTTTGTGGCCGACTGGACTCTGTCTACAATTTGGGCTCTGGAAGAAACCTTCGAAGGGTTGTGGACAATATTCTCCGATGGAGCCTGTCAAGCATCTGGTGCTGGTGCCAGAGCCATAATAATATCACTGTTGGGGGAAAATACTTCATCCTCAAGACTTCAGAGATCAGCAGTCAAAGATAATTCATCAGCTTCGAAGCATGTGTTCATCTCCAAGATGATGTAGGTTTCAAGCCGAAATATACTTCGGCTTCATGGTTCAAAGGTATCCTCCGAAGGCTCCGAAGCTACAGTGGAAAATAGCAAGAATGATAAGACGTCTGCCTTATCTATCTTCTCTGGATAGATTTTATTATTTTAATCCTATTCGGAGTACTGAATAGTTTCCACTATGTCGGTTTTAATTGAGGGGTAATTAATAGGTCTTTTTCTTAGAGTTTTTACCTATAAATACTCCCCCTTTTACCCTGTAATAGGGATCAAACACTCAGCTATTCAATACACAACTTCGAACTACTTTGAGCTATTATCCTATTGGGAGGCTCGAAATAGTCCGCATCACAAACTCTTTGTTTGTTAGTTCTTAATCTTCGAGAACCTGTTAGCGTAATCCTTTGTGCCAACAATCACCTTCAGGGCAAAAAGCAATGTATTCTACAACCCTCAACTTTAAGTTGACTAACAACATTGCAGAATACGAAGGAATCCTGCTTGGTCTCTGAAAAGCAAGAGCACTTGGAGCAACTAGAATTATAATAAAATAGATTCCCAAGTTATTGCAGGACATGTTGACAAGAGCTTCCAAGCTAGGAATCCACATCTTGCAAAATACTTAGAAGAAATCTGCAATACGGAGGCATTGTTTAAAGGTATTTCTATTCGAAGCATCCCTCGAGCAGACAATCAGCTTGCAGATGTCTTAGTGAATGCTGCAGCCGAACAATTGGACGTCCCGGAAGGCGCTTTTTATGAAGAACTTGTTAAGCCTTCGGTGCATCAACTTCCCTACACAAAAGTCCTTTGCATTCCATTCACTGATTGGCAGACTCCAATTTTGGATATTTTGCAAGACAATACAACT
This sequence comes from Zizania palustris, assembly GCA_019279435.1. NCBI lineage: Eukaryota > Viridiplantae > Streptophyta > Magnoliopsida > Poales > Poaceae > Zizania > Zizania palustris. The sequence goes on along the minus strand of JAAALK010000287.1, from coordinate 83,176,209 downwards.
TCGCTAGAAGGTCCAGATTTCCAAAGGCTCCAAGCAAGGGTCCGAAAATATGAGCTTGTCAACGTAGTACTTTACAAAGCCATAGTCTGTTCTCCTCTACTCTAATGCATCTCATAACCTAAAGGCCAAGATATACTTGGGAAATTCACGAAGGCCTGTGTGGCAGCCACTGATGAGGACATCACTTCACATGATACACACATGGAGCCTCCACCTACAATTCAATTAAAAGGACCAATCACACGCGCCCGTGCCCGTCGCTTGAACCATGAGGTTAATTCTTTCCTTAGCAACTATGTTAATATTTGTTTGGATGGGATGCTACTAAATACTAGTGATATTTTGTTGCTTAGGAACATGGGAGATGGAATAGGAGAGTTGGCGTTGAAGACGGAGTCGCACGGATGATTTGAAGTCAAGAATTCGCTGGTTCGGGCTACATCAACCACCATGCACTAAAATGGGCATAACTTCCTCATACGAAGTCCGATTGGCGCGTTCTTGGACTTTTTGGAAAGCTAAGGAGAAGATGGATCTTTTGGAGTTGGTTTCGCCTCATTTGGAGTCTCGAGTCGTCCTGTGTGACGGAAACAGTCCTGCATGACAGAATTGGGCCGAGTTGGACCTTGTACTGAGTTGGAGGCCGTGTTGGCCCATAGTCCGAGTCTTGTGCGCCTCATACAGGCTTCCCACGCCCTATATATTCACGGCAGCCGTCATTAGGGTTAGGTTTTGCTTTGTTTGCATCTACACCCGTGTATTCAGATCCCGCTCTTGCACCGGACCGATTGGCTGCTCTATCAGCGTTTGTGAAACCTCTCCTCATCATAGTTCATCTGTGATTTGGCTTTCAACTTGTGTTCTTCCTGTTCTTGCTTGTGTTCTTGGGTTCGCTTGCAGGAACTAGTCTTAATGGCGAGGGCAATCGCGCCCTGCGTGGTTGATAACCGACGGAGACGGTGGTGTAGCGATTGCAAGGTTTTGATCCGCCAGACCGGAGCCTTGGATCGTCAACGTCGAGATTTTCCACCAATCCAAATTATCCTTACCTAGCGGAAGATCGGGACCAATCCCCTATTAGCCACTTAGCCCCTCGTGCTCTAGTAGGAAAGAAACTTCGCTAGGGGCTTTATTGGCCAACAATTGTAAGAGATGCAGAAACATTGGTTCGAACATGCCAATGGTGCCAGTGGATGGGTAGGCAGAGCCATCGTCCACCGACACCTCTTCAAGTTATTGCTCCAGTATGGCCAATAGCACGATAGGGAATGGATCTCATCGGCCCTTTTCCAATGGCAAAAGGCAGCTTGAAGTTCGCAGTGGTAGCAATCGAATACTTTTCCAAATGGGTCGAAGTTGAACCCTTAATTGCTATCACTTTGAAAAATGTACATAAATTCTTTTGGCAGAATATTATTTGCAGGTTCGTAGTGCCTAAGGACTTGACAGTCGACAATGGCACCCAATTAGAAGCTGAGCCTTTTAATGAATTTTGCAAAGGTTTGGGAATTAAGTTATGCTTTGCAGCTGTTCGTCACCCCCAATCCAACGGAGCCATAGAGCGGGCAAATGGAAATATTATATCTAGTTTAAATCGAAGGATTGTTGGGTTGGCAAAGGGGCTGTGGACCAAAGAGCTTCCTAAGATTTTATTGTCCATTCGGACCACTCAAGCTAGGTCCACAGGCCATGACTCCCACGGAGCTAAAAGGTGGATCCCTTCGTGTAACGGAGCCTGAAGATAATGATGAAAGGAACATTTCGCTAGACTTGTGAGAAGAAACAAAGCTTCGAGCTGTCGCCAATCTGATGAAGTACCAAGACCAAACGAAGGCATGGTATGACCCGAAGATAAAAGTTAATGAACTTAGACCAGGTCATTTGGTACTGCAATGTGTAATTGCTCCGGGGAGGTTAGGAAACAAATGTGAAGAACCATATATTATCCTACGCTCAGGGTGCCCCGGATCTTTTAAATTAGCTAATTTAGAAGAGGAAGAATTAAAGCATGCATGGCCTGCGGAGCACCCTAAACATTATTACACTTAGGGACTCCTTGTAATCAATTGTAAAGTACCTTTCTGAAATAAATAAAGATGGAGGTTCAAATTATGCTTACTCTTCAAATATTCCTTACCCCTGATGGATGCATCAGAGGAACGGAGATGCTTGCGGAGGTAAGCATCTTTCATCAGAACCCAGCAAACGACCTTTGAACTATCGATTCAAGTATTCCGTAAAGGAGCCGAAGGTGGCCAAAGCCTATGGATTCCAAGCTTCAGCTTGATAGCATTCGTAGAAGAGTCTAAGGACTATAAAAGAACAGATTTCCAATCCTACGAGTTCGAAGCATCTATAAAAGAGCCGAAGGTGGCCAAAGCCTACGTATTCCACGCTTCGGTTTGATAGCATTTGTAGAAGAGTCTAAGGACTATAAAAGAATAGATTTCTGATCCTCCTGGTTCGATGCATCTGTAAAAGAACCGAAGGTGGCCTAAGCCTACGGATTCTAGGCTTCAGCTTGATAGCATCTGTAGAAGAGTCTAAGGACTATAAAAGAACATATTTCCAATCCTCCGAGTTCGAAGCATCTGTAAAAGAGCCGAAGGTGGCCAAAGCCTACGGATTCTAGGCTTCGGCTTGACAGCATCCGTAGAAGAATCTAAGGACTATAAAAGAATAGATTTCCGATCCTCCGAGATTGAAGCATCTATAAAAGAGTCGTAGAAGACCAAGTAATAAGGTTTCAAGGCTCTAGCCAAATGAAACACTTCATAAGTCCTATGTGACTAATATCGGAGCTCATAAGTATAAACTCAGTTCCAAAAATTATAAACATCACAATATGAACGTACAGTTCGAAGAAGTCTACGAAAGAGTTAAATTCATGATTACCAAGTAGTATTGCGAAGCACCAGTTTCTTATACCAATCATTGTGTCCGACGAACCTTATTGCATTGCATATTTTCCCCCACCCACAAGGAGGGGCAGGGGAGTGAGGTACAATGATGCTTCTCAGATAATTTGTATTATTTTGATAATCATGTTACAATCATCGTAATTAGGAAAAATTATTATCTAAACCTAAATAAAAGCGGAGACCACTCTGACCTCTATAACTACTCCTAGGACCAGTTCGGTCTTTGGAGCCTCGAGTTCTCAAAACTTTTCTTTTGGTCCGAGTGCTTTTCTTCTTCGAAGCCTGTAGCTTTTTCTGTTCTTCTTGAAGTTCATCCCAGGATAGAAGCTTTTCGGAGCTAGCCTCCGTTGGGTCTTCGACTTGGTACTCTGAGTCAGACCAATCTACATACTCTGAGGATGAAGATACTACTACCTTATCCTCTTCTTTAATATAAGAAAGAACTTCGGTACAAACATCGGGTGCTATTTCCCCTTGCTCCCCTAAAGGATCAGAAAATCACGAGTGCCTGTAAGGCCTCAAGCTTTCGAGGATAACTCATTGTTGGCGAAGCCCTTCATTAAGATCTAATACTTCAAGCTCAGGATCCGAAGTATGAAGAAAAAACTAAAAACAAACATTCAAGCGAAGACTTTTCATTTATAAACTTTTCATTCATTAAAATTAAAGGGCATTACAAGATCTCTTGTACATAATTAAAAACGCCCTAGAAGCTAGACCTTCAGGTCGGTAGGCAGTTCAATTGTCGGAGTTGGAGCCGGAGGCTTCGTCTGAGCCAGCCTCTACCGACGGGCTTCGTCGATCCAAGCCTTGGCCGCAGCTTCTTTGATTGCTTTCCAGGTCTCCCCGGAAGGCTTCCCAAGTCGAAGCCACGTACAATGATGGTCACAGCAAGCCTTCGTCGGCGAAGCTTGCCGGCGTCGAACCCTTCACCAAAGCAATAGAGACCCCGACAGCTTCGAGGTGTCGAAGGAATCTGATCCCGGCTACTTGCCCAGAGATCTCCCCATAACGGGTCCCGGAGCCCTTCATCATTGTCGCCACCGCCTGGATCATCTTGAGCTTCCGATCAAGAGGTTCGTCGGCTGTGGATGAAGAAGATGGGCACACCGTGCCAAAATATTCTAGAACACCCCTGAGGGTATCCAGAGCTTGATCATCCTCCACGTGGTACCTCTCCTCAACCTTCGTCAGCTCGGAGGCAATGGAGGAGATCTCAGCCGTCTTCGACATTAGGTAATTCTTGTAGACCAGCGGTTGTTTGAGTGAAGTTTGAATCTCTAGTAGTTCAGCGCTGGAAGCCACCTCTGCTTCCCGAAGCATCTCGATCTCAGCCCTTAGCACCGTGCGCTCTGCTTGAATTTCTTCCATTGAAGAAGCCAGTTTAGCGCAGGTCTGCTACTCTGCCCGAAGTGCTTCCTCCGTTATGGCTTTAGCCCTCTACTCTTCCTCCAGCTGCAGAGTTTTATCTTCAGAGCCCTTGAGGATATTCTAAAGCGTTGTAACCTTCCGTTTGAGCCGATTGGTTTCAAGCTCATTGGAAGTCGCTGCCACTCTAGCAAGGACAAATTTCTGCAAAATAGCAAAGTAAGTATGATGTAATTTCCATTAAATAAATATGTTTGTTATTTGCTGCATACCTGGAGGGTAGGCCTTTCGAGGGCCAAGTCGAGCTCCGGTCCACTGGCCTCGTTCAGAACAGAGACTAGCTTGCAACCCTGGTATCTCTAAAGGATCATCTTGGGTATGTTGTCCGGGACTTCTTATACTACAAAAAACGATGTGGCAGAGATTTAGCTACTCTTGAGGCCATCAATTTTATGAGAGATGCATAATTAATGATTAAAAAAATATGAGGGAAAGAGAAATCAGATTGTTGCTAACCAAGGAGCAAGAAACAACTGCAACAGTTAGCATAACACCTATGAAAAGACCTAGGAATCATATGTTTAATGAGCCTAAAGCTTTTATAGATGAATCAATTGATGAATACAAGTGTTGGCTTTCAAAGCTACAAGAACAGACAGACACGGGTATGAAATACAAGTTGCTGCACCAGCCACAAATATAAAATAAAAAGTATTTTTGTATGCCACCTTGCACTGACATTGATTTATGTGCAGAGTTAAAAGATGACATCAGGGAGGAATCAATAAAAGCCTACAAGGAATCGTTGAGGCAGAAAGGCTATCTTCTAGAAATTTGTAATTCAATTTGTTTCATAATGTACTAATATTTTTATATACCCCAACTTGTCTTCATAACTTTTTTTATAATTCTTTGTAGTGTCATATATACATTAGCAGTCCAGTGCCGCTAGTGCAAATGTTGAGCAAAAAATTATTGACATCCCAAACCAACTTGAAGATTGGCCATCTCATGCTTGGCAAAATAAGAGAATTAGAGTTGGTTTGTTCTGCATACTTTTTTGAACATACCTGCAAAACTTATATGGTTCCTGCTTGACAATGATCTTTTCTATTGATTAAATTTATTTAAGGAATTCATGCCCAACAACCGAAGAGATGGGGACGTGGTCCACTCAAAGTATTATCAGCATCCAACAAGAGAATTAGAGCTCATTCCCAAAAACTACAGATCTAGTTTTCAAATATGCTGGGAGGGCCCATGGGAGAAAACTCCCGCACTTTTGTGGATGAAGTGGTAATGTTCAAAAGGAAGATAGCTCCACTAATTGGAGTTAGAAGCTTGAAGGACTTGAAGAAAATAAGAAAGATGAAATAGCAAATGACATTCCGGTGCGTTCTTCATTTGTCCTCCAATAATGTTCATTCTTAAAAGCTTGGTGGTGTATCGTGTTTTCGGCATCCTTGATTAACACCAAAATGAACATTGCAGACATGATGGGAGTTTCTTAATACAGTGGATCCAGTGGAAAAGATTTTTAAGGTTGCTAGGGAAAGGTACAAAGGATGGCGATCAACATTCAGTGCAACGTACAAGGCCTACAACAATTATGAAGAGTGAATGATGAATAAACCAGAAGATGTAGAGATTATTGAGTGGCATTACTTGATGCTTTATTTTGGTACTAATGAATTCATGGTTTGCTACAATTTTATTGTCCCCGAAAGCACACATTGTTCAATTTTCACTATTCATTGTTCTTCCTTTACCAGAAGGTTAGCTGCCAAAACTTTGAAAACCAACACCAACAAAAGACAAAGCAATTAATGGGATCGAAACCTTTCTCCTAGTTAAGCTATGAGAAGGTAATCATGCTTGAAATATATACAAAGTCTAAACCATTTAAAAAATGTTCAGCCATTGATACAAATGTAAGTTATTGCCATGTTAGAGAGACCCGGAAATTAGTCCAGAGCCAAGCATTTTACAGCTATGGATGGCTAGTCACACGAAAGATGGACAATAATGGTCAAATAGTGCATCACAGGATGTCTATGTGAGTACTATCTCATGCAAAATAATCAAACTGATTAAGTTATTACGATGAATCTCTTTATAATCTACTGAATTTGTATAATCCTCTCTGCCCCCCTTCAATTAGTATGATGTAGCTGCTAATATTTCTGAGAGAGAAGAAATGTCAAAAAGATCGGTCCTAACTATTGAAGAGAAAAGGATTATTTTCCAATCATCCTACAGGCTAAGCACCGAAAGAAAATCATCTAGGCTGCATGGCCATGGATACATGGCAAGATATCCAACACGAAGCCATCTATTGAATGACAAACTTGAAGATCAAGCACGTGTTGTAGCTGCAGCACAAAATAGAAACAATGAGTTGGAAGATAAGATAAGAAAATTGGAAGAACAACGTGAAACAGATGTCGTAGAGAGGGAGGTAAAAAAGGAAGAACTAAGGAAACAACTGAGGGAACAACTAAGAGAAGAACTCAGGCAAGAGTTTCTTCCTTTGATTGCACAACAAAGAGAAGCAATACACAAGGTAAAATATTTTGATAAATAATTTCAGCATTGTTTCATTTTAATCCAGATGTGTGCTGACAATGAAAGTACTTTCCAAATTGTAGGATAACCAAAGAACAATTCATACACTGTAGGTTGCAGTAACACCAAGTAGGGAGACCAATCAGAATAATGTTGATGAAGAAAATACAATAAATCTGGTAATACTATAATTGCACAAATGGATATAATCATCATTTTTATGCACTTCATATAAATAATATTTTTCAAAATTTATATTCTTTCACAGTCTGGACCGACAAGCATTCTAACTAAAGAGAAAGAAAATAGGCAGCCTCCCCGCCAAACTAGATCTTCTAATAGTTTGGCTAGAAATCTTTTCAATACCAACAATGAAATAGCGCTAGCGACTTTTATTTCTCAACAACAACTGGTGCTCGCAGCTAAGAACCGTACACGAGGAAGGAAGGGATAGGTACGAAATGAAAATGACATATTTTACTACTGACCACAAAATATAAGATCATCAAATATTACCTTTTTGATGTGGACATTTGTTTAGTACAACACATTGTTTATGAAGTTAATTAACATGCATCGTTTGCACTTTTGCAGGGTGATTGTTGAAGCTAAAATGGACCAAATTTGTTCACATCCAGATAATAAACTCAATTAAGGAAGCACAACGAGTGGAGGCGCATATTACTTTTACTTTTTAGTCACAACATACATTGTGTTAATGTTGGTTGTTTGCAAATAATTCTTACAATAGATTGTAAATCTTTTGCAACAACTGTTCAACCACAAAAAATATTTGGTGCAAATTATTTGATCATTGCGATCCATCACATATTACAACCCCAAAACTAATTTGTTGCAAATATATTTCGTTGCCAAAAGACATTTTGTTGCAAAAGCTCCTACCTCAATGAATGATTTTACGTTGCAAATGTATAAATCACAACTACAAAACCACGTGGTGAAAAATATAAACCTAATTGCAACCATTAAAATGGAGTGGAAATTTTGTCTATTACCGCCACAAATACTCGTTGTATCTATTAAATATTGCATCGATGTCAGGCATTGCAGTAATTATCTATTGTGATGGCCCATATCGTGGCAATAGCTTCTGTTAACACGATGTCTACCGTTGCAATAATAATTGTAACACCCCAAATTTTCAAAGGAATAAAAATATTATTTAATCTAATTTCCTGGAATTTATTATTTTGGAAATACCTTTAAATACCCTCCTTAGCCCTTTTTAACTAAAACCTAGAGGAAATGACCAAACCAGGAGCCAGAAAATTTTGTATATGATCCCAAGGCCAAGATATATTTTTGAGAATTTTACAAATTTTTATCAACCTTGGAAGTAGCCCTATTATTTTAAACCAATTTCTGCAATTATTTTAAATCAGAAAACCTTTTGAACAGTAATGGGCCTCCCCCTCTCTTTCTCTCTCTCCCGACCGGCCCAGCCCACTCCCTTCCTCGTGTCCGTACTGACACCCAGGCCCCACCCGTCAGAGACCCCCTCTCTCCGCGCCCGCGCGCCCGACTGCCTTGGCCGACCTGTCGGCATCAACCGACCCCTCTCCCGCGACTGAGCCCGACCCCACCCGTCAGCCACCGCCCTCGTGCGCTCGCGCCCGCTGACAGCCTTGGCCCACCTGTCGGACCCGTCGTCTACCTCCCGCCTCCACCCCCTAATTGCGTCGGGCGATGACCCCCGCCTCGGATCTGCCATGCTCGCCCCCCCTCTCTTAAATCCGTCGCCATTAAACTGTCCCCCGCGCCCGGGCGACTGTTTCCCCTCGTTAATCCTCACGATTACGCCCCGGGATCGCGCTGCGCGTGCATGGCCGAGCCCTCGCCGGCGAGTTAAGTCCCTCCCTCGGCTTTCCTTGCTTGCGAGCTCCGCCGGTGGCCCTATTTAAACCCCCTGACCGTCCGTGTTTGATCCCCCATGCTCACTCGCTGCGAGAATGAACAGAGCCCCTGCACTTCGGTTTTTAGCGCACCACCGCCGCCCACACTCCGATCACCACTCCCCATCGCCGGTGACCTCTCCCATCCTCGCCGACCACACCATTGTGACCGCACGGACCTCACCAACCTCGGCCACCCCTCCGCCGACGATGAACCCCGCCGGAGCACCATTGCCGACGAGGAACCTGAACCACTCCGTCGTCTACCCTCACCGCCGACCGCACTCCGTCGACCTCTCGCCTCGCCTATGGTACCTGCGTGTTCCCCTAGGCGTCCTCTTTCCGATTCTAGGCTTAGCTAGGGCCGTCGTCGCTCGCCATGGCCCCTGGCCCGCTCGCCGTTGTCGGAGAAGACGACCGGCATGGGTCGAGTACCCGTGCCTTGTCAGATTTGATCCCGACCGTGCGATCGCGATCAGACGACGCCTATATCACCACATGCGCGATTTAATCCGCACCGTCAGATCTGAACGAAACGTTACGTTTTAATCTCGCACGTTCATTTCTATTTAAAACCCAGGCTTAATCCGAGCCGTTCATCGCGTACCGGTTCAGTCTTTTAATCTCAGCCGTCCACGTTAACTTAACGCCCCCGCCTCGCCCTCGCGCATCTGATCTGGATCCAACGGTCCAGATTGGGCCGGACCACGCGCACAGTGTGCGGGTTCACCGTGGGCCTAGCTCACCATGGACCCGAGGCGATTTTCAATTTAAAATAAATTCAAGAAACTGTTTTAAACTTGTAAAATTCATATCTGGCGCATTTTAACTTCAAAAATTACCATTCCAATTTCAGAAAATTTGTAATATTATTCTCTACATGTTCATACTAAAAAACAGTATGTTTACTTTGGACTTTCCATGTTTATTTAAATAGGTATTAAAATGCCCTTAGGGTAAAATGCAAATTCAATTATTTAAATTTCAAATAAAGTTTATATTTATTCATTTCCTATTCATATAATGAAACCACTAGGTTTTCTCTGAACCATTTATTTTAAATTAAATAGAAAGCTTAAAATGAGATTATTCAAAATTAAAAAAACCCTTATAAAAAGGACAATATCCCATTTTAGTTAATTTTAAATTATTCATAAAATAAGTTTTAGGAACTAAACAACTTGGTTTTCTTTAAATTGGACCAATCAAAACCTATGTGCTTGTTGTGTGGTTTTATATTGTTTAATTGAATGTCGTATTTATTTTATTTTACTTTATTTACACCGGGAAGACTACTACGCCGCCGAGGAACCGGAATACTTCCCGGAAGTCCCTCCTTCACCTTTCGCTGAACAAGGCAAGTCACCAAACAACATTTTTGAGCATATTTATTTAGGATCCCCCGACCTTGATGTGCAACCCAAGCCATGCTATCTCGCCTAACCTCCTTGTCACCATATGATTAGTATTGTTAGCTAGTGTCCAATGTATTGACACGATTGATATAGGATAAAAATGAGTCGTAGCAAAATGGTTCTACTATATGATCCCCGTTACTTCTTATCTTTGGAATTCTGTCGGTGATGAGTTGTGGTTGTGAGTGAATGCATGGTGGGTTCTGGGTGCAAGCTAGGGCATTGGTCGGTAGCACCCGGGGCACTATAAGGACCGGTCTGCGGGATGGGTTCCAAACCGAGGCCACCAATTGGAGATGGGTCAAGCAGCACATGCGGGTGGCTTGTACCGACGTGGCGCAAAAGGTGGTGCGACGTTAGCTGGGATGCGGCTCGGTGCACCGGCGAAACCTAGAGTGGGTGGTTATCGCTTGGAGCATTTCATGCCGAGGTTTTGGCACGAGTTCCCGTTGTATGGGTCATCTCGTTTGGGATGAGTGCGTGCCTTGTGGGTACAGTAGTACATCTCTGATCAGAGTGTCAAATCTTTTCGAAAAGCCAAGCCCACGGTCAAGGGCGGGTTGCGTGACATCCCACAATTAGTTTACTTTGGATATGTATGTGCATGATGGTTTGGCATATAAGGACTGTTGCACGAGGAGGGAAAACGTACTCCTCGAATTAGATGATATTATTGATGTTCACGTTTATTATTCCGCCTGATCAAATTTGACTACACTAAATGCAATAACTGAAAATGTACTTTTCCGCACTTTTAGCCATTATCCTTCCTTTGTTATTATCTTGCATTATTACTTGCATCTGTGGTGGCTTGTTGAGTACTTTTGTACTCATACCCGTTGGACACACTTCAGAGGATGCCTACTACGAGGATGGTCTGGAGTAGCGACCTAGTCAAGCGGAAAGATCTTGAAGAAGGCGTTCATCATGCATTTTATTTTTATTGCTGTTTTTACTTAACTCTGATGTAATAATATCGTCTGCGTACCATGAATACTTGGCCAAATACTCAGCTATTTCTCTCTTCATGCTGACCCACCAATATTTCTCCTTTAGGTCTTGATACATCTTTGTACTCCCGGGATGTACGGAGTATAGAGTATCGTGGGCTTCTTGAAGGATGAGAGCCTTCAACTCAGGCTTGTCGGGTACGCATATCCGGTTTCCAAACCAAATGGTACCATGCTCGTCCTTGGAGAATCCGGGGGCTTTACCCTTCCGCATGTTCTGCAGGATCTCCAAGATGTCCGGGTCTTCCTTCTGCCTTTCTCGGATCTGGTCTATCAAGATAGGCCTAGACTCCAAGGCAGCGAGGTACGGTCGGGTGGTGATCCCTCGATTCAGCGTTTCCATCTCCTTGTATAGCAAAGGGGCTTGGTCCTGTATCATGATGGCATTGCAGTACCCTTCTCGACTAAGGGCGTATGCCACCACGTTTGCCTTGCCTAGATGATAATGGATGCCCAAGTCGTAATTTTTGATTAGTTCCAACCATCTCCTTTGCCTGAGGTTCAGGTCCGGTTGGGTGAATATGTACTTGAGGCTCTTGTGGTCGGTTAAGATCTCACACCTATTTCCCACAAGGTAATGTCTCCATATCTTCAAGGCATGAACCACGACTGCTAACTCTAGGTCGTGGGTTGGGTAGTTCAGCTCATGCGGTCTCAGCTGTCGGGAGGCGTAGGATATCACCTTCCCTTCTTGCATCAAGACACATCCCAATCCTTGACGAGAGGCATCACAGTAGATGTGGAAGTCTTCCCGGATGTCTGGTAGGGTCAGAATAGGGGCTGACACGAGCTTCTTCTTGAGGGTTTGGAAGCTCTCTTCACAGTCTAGGGTCCATTCAAATTTTACCTCCTTTTGTAGTAGTCTGGTCATGGGCTTGGCGATCTTCGAAAAATTCTCGATGAACCGGCTGTAGTATCCAGCCAATCCGAGAAAATTTCGGATATCGGTCATAGTTGTGGGCTGCAACCAGTTGGTTACTGCTTCCACGGTTTTTGGGTCCATAGCTATTCCTCCGGCAGATATAACATGACCGAGGAACTTTACCTCAGATGACCAAAACTCGCACTTACTGTACTTGGCGTACAGTTGCTGTTCCCTTAGCTTTCCGAGGGTCAGGCGGAGGTGCGTTACATGTTCTTCCTTTGTCTTGGAGTAGACGAGGATATCATCGATGAATACCACGATGAACTTATCCAAGAACTCCATGAAAACATTGTTCATCATGTTCATCAAAAAGGCTGGGGCATTCGTGAGTCCGAACGACATCACAGTATACTCGTAGAGTCCATAGCGGGAGGTGAAGGTAGTCTTGGGGATGTCTTCTTCTCTAATCCTCAATTGGTGGTAACCTGACCTGAGGTCAATCTTGGAATACACCGAGGATCCCTTGAGTTGATCGAATAGGTCGTCGATCTGAGGCAATGGGTACTTGTTCTTGATGGTTATGTCGTTCAAGGCTCTATAGTCGACGCAGATCCTTTTGGTCTTGTCCTTTTTGAATGCAAAGATGACCAGTGCACCCCAGGGTGAGGTACTCGGTCGGATGTACCCTTTCTGCTCCAGGTCTTCGATGTTGCTCTTGACCTCGGCTAATTCGTTGGCTGCCATCCGGTATGGCCGCTTGGAGATTGGAGTGGTCCCGGGGACAAGTTCGATTCTGAATTCGATGTCCCGCTTGGGAGGCATTCCTGGTAGGTCCTCAGGGAAGATGTCAATGAACTCCTTGACTATGGGCACTTCTTCAAGGTCTAGTGAATGGAGAGACGCTTCAAGAGGTTTGCGGCTGGTCATTCGAAAAGTGACGGCTTTGCCTTCGGGGTTGGTCACCGTTACAGACTTGTTGGCACAGTTGATCACTCCCTTGTGCTTCATCAACCAATCCATCCCTAGGATGAGGTCGAGTCCGGTACACTTAATGAGGACTGGCTTGGCCCGGAATAATACTCCTTGGATCTCTATCTTAACCTTAGGGCTGTATAAGTTGGCTAAGGTCTTATTGCCTGGAGTGGCAATCATCATGGGGACTGATAGAGGGAGCACGTCCAGGTTGTGGGCCTTCACAAAATCTTCCGAGATGAAAGAGTGTGTTGCTCCAGAGTCAAATAATATCATAGCCGGTACGGAATTTGCAGTAAACATACCGAGCACGACTTCGAGAGCCTCCTGAGCTTCCTCCGTGGTGATGTGGTTGACGCGGGCACGAACCGCCTAGTTGGGTGCCGCGCCTTGGGGCTGCTTGGGGTGAGGACACTGGTGCGAATAGTGCCCTTCCTTCCGGAAGTTGAATCAGATGACCGGCCTCCCTTGGCATTCCTTCAAGACTGAGACCTTGGCGGCGGGCGTCGGCTGAGCGGCCGGAGCTGGTGGAGCGGGGCGGGGATGCCCGACGTTGGATCCACTAGCGGCGTGAGGTGGCCTGTAGGTGGGCCGAGGATGATCTGTGTACCATGAATAATATGGTCTGCGTACCATGAAACCCTTACAATATACTTATTAGGATCCCCCGACCTTGATGTGCAACCCAAGCCATGCTATCTAGCCTAAACTCCTTGTCAACATATGATTAATACTATTAGCTAGTGTCCAATGTATCGACACGATTGCTATAGGATTAAAAATGAGTCGTAGCAACTTGGTTCTACTACATGATCCCCGTTATTCTCATCTCTAGAATGCTGTTGGTGATAGAGTTTTGGTTGTGAGTGTATGCATGGTGGGTTTCGGGTGCAAGCTAGGGCATTGGTCGGTAGCACCCGGGGCACTATAAGGACCGGTCTATGGGATCCATCGCAATACACTTCCGTACTAACCACAAGTCTAATGGGTAAGTCCTAACTAAGGTATGGAGTGTTCCAAACCGAGGCCACCATTTGGAGATGGGTCAAGCTGCACGCACCTACGGGTGGCTTTACCGACATGGCGCAAAAGGGGGTGCGACGTTAGCCGGGATGCGGCCCGGCGCGCCACCGAAACATAGAGCTGGTGGTTGTCGCTTGGAGCATTTCATGCTAAGGTTTTGGCATGAGTTCCCGTGGTATGGGTCATCTCGTTACACTTCGGTTTTGGGATGAGTGCGTGCCTTGTGGGTACAGTAGTACACCTCTGATCAGAGTCATAAATATTTTCGAAAAGCCGAGCCCACGGTCAAGGGTGGGTTGCGTGACATCCCACAGTTAGTTTACTTTGGATATGTATGTGCATGATGGTTTGGCATATAAGGACTGTTGCGCGAGGAGGGAAAACGTACTCCTCGAGTTAGATGATATTATTGATGTTCACGTTTATTATTCCGCATCATTAAATTTGACTACACTAAATGCAATAACTAAAAATGTACTTTTCCGCAATTTTAGCCATTATCCTTCTTTTGTTATTATCTTGCATTATTACTTGCATCTGCGGTGGCTTGTTGAGTACTTTTGTGCTCATACCCGTTGGACACACTTTATAGGATGCCTACTACGAGGATGGTCTGGAGTAGCGACCCAGTCAAGCGGAAAGATCTTGAAGAAGGCGTTCATCATGCATTTTATTTTTATTGCTGTTTTTATTTAACTCTGATATAATAATATGGTCTGCGTATCATGAATACTTGTCGTATGTACGATTGTCGCATGATGAACCTCTTGTATTTTTGTTTTTCTCTGGAAATTAAATAATGTTCCGATTTGTTAAATCGGGGCGCCACAAGATGGTATCAGAGCCGACTTGACTGTAGGAAGCCAAACGGACCAGCCTAGGCTATAGCTGTAGAAAATTATTTCTCGAAAATCTACTTTATAAACTTTGTTCCTCTCCTCACTTTTCTTCAACTTGTTGTTTTTGTAGATGCATGTCTACCAAGTGCACAGCTACTGCCGCCACTTCGAGGGCTCCGTCAGAGAGCTCCGTATTATGCTCACCTTCCTCGGGTTCCTCTTCGAGCCCGAATTCTAGGGGGTATACATGGAAGAGTTCGCCGGACCTTGCGACATCTACCTCACCGCACTTGGGGGCCCGACTTTCGACGTCGCGTGCCAACACTTTGCCCTCCAGACCCTTATGGAGTTGAGGATGATCTATGACGATCGTCTTCAAAACTCGTCTTTTCGGCTTGTGCCGAAGCGCACTCCCGACGCCCACCGTAGCATCTACATCGGAGTTCACTCCGTTCTTGATCCGATCATGGCCCGACAGTCGCGTCTTCTTCAGGCCATGGACGACCTCCATACTGAGGCGGTGCTCGATGAGCACCATGAGGCGGTTGAGTTTCTTCGTGAAGAGACAAAGAACTTGATCCAGCAGAACGACGAGCTGTAGCGCAAGATCATGCAGCTGCAGAGGGACATCACGGAGATGGTTCCCCTCCTCCCAAGGAAGAGGAAGCCCATCCGTGAGCCTGCCCCTCGCCCCAAGAGAATCCCGCCACACCCCTCCACCGTCGGACCATCCACCGCCAGCGTCCCTGCACCACGCCCCGACCTCATCTCCGACCCGATCATCGAGAATTTTCTCGAGCCCAACATCCCTCGGTAGCCGCGTACTCGTGGTTCCGAGAGCACGGAGACCGCCTCCGGTGGTGAGTAGGCGCTAGTTACCGTTGTTTAAGCTAGAATAGTTTTATGTATGTGGTGCTATCTGCAACAACTTGTGCTGTAGCTAGAATAAAATAAGGGCTTGATTGTAATAAACTTTTTATACCACTAATATATATATATATATATATATGTGTGTGTGAGCCCCATGGGCCATTTTGATTGTAATGTTGTTTCGTCAACCTTTTACCTTATAACCTCTTATGTTCAGACAATGGCCGACAACTAGAACACCGGCTCCAACAATGGAGAAGGAGGAAGCCACGGCTTGCCCGAAGGCGTTGTGCCCAACTGGGGTGCAACAGGCCCACGACAGACTGGGTCACCGTCCGCCAACCACCCCACTTTGGTGGAGATGATGGCAAATCAAAACCAGTTGATCACCGCCCTCCTCACCCAGAAGCAACACCAACATGCCCAGTTGGACCGCCTGCAGAACATGGAACCCGCCCCTCGTGCGGCCGCGCCCGCGCCCGCTCCCCAACTATCGGAGTTCTTGCGCGTACGCCCACCAATCTTCTCCAGCACCACCAACCCCATGGAGGCCGAAGATTGGCTCCGCACCATAGGGAAGAAGCTGGATCTCCTCCCCTGCACCGACCGAGAGCGAGTGGCCTTCGCCACTAACTAGCTCCAGGGTCCTGCCGCAGAGTGGTGGGACAATTACCGTGAGTCCCAGCCAGAGGACCACGTGGTGACATGGGCGGAGTTCACCATCACCTTTCGCATCGCCCACGTCCCCGCCGGAGTCATCGCAGTAAAGCAGCAGGAGTTCCGTGACCTGCAACAAGGCAACCAGACCATCATGGAGTATCTCCATGATTTCAACAGTATGGCACGCTACGCGCCAGAAGAGGTGCGGAGCGACGCCCTCCGCCAGGCCAAGTTCCTCCGATGACTTAAGGATGAGCTGTCCATTCAGCTCATCGCCACGATTCCTTGCAACACCACGAACAATGGGAGCGGCGGACCGGAAACAAGCAGAGTGCGTTTTTGGGTATAGCAACTATCCCTTCCTATTTGTTTGTCCTAATGAGACAAAGAAGAGCTGCTTTCTTCCCACCGCGTCCTTCCTCGACTTCACCGACTTTCAACGGTTGGTGAATAATGCGCTCATCCAAGAGACTTAGCAAAACAAGTTGTACGTCAAGAAGAGGAAAATGATCGCCTTCAAGCATCAGCAGGCGAATGCTTAGAGGCCCCGCTTCGTCCCTCTGCCACCAGCACCCACCTACCATCCTCGACCCGCCTACAGGCCGCCCCATGCCGCCGGTGGATCCAACGCCGGGCATCCCAGCCCCGCTCCACCAGCTCTGCCCGCTCAGCCGCCGCCCGCCGCCAAGGCCCCGGTCTTGAAGGATCGCCAAGGGAGGCCGGTCGTCTGCTTCAACTGTCGCAAGGAAGGGCACTATTCGCACCAGTGTCCTCACCCCAAGCAGACCCAAGGCGCGGCACCCAACCAGGCGGTTCATGCCCGCGTAAATCACATCAGTACAGAGGAAGATCAGGATGCTCCCGAAGTCGTGCTCGGTACATTTACTGCAAATTCCGTACCGGCTATAATATTATTTGACTATGGAGCAACACATTCTTTCATCTTAGAAAACTTTGTGAAAACCCACAACTTGGACGTGCTCCTTCTATCCGTCCCCATGATGATTTCCACTCCAGGCAATAAAACCTTAGCCAACTTATACAGTCCTAATGTTAAAATAGAGATCCAAGGGGTATTGTTCCGGGCCGAACCAGTCCTCATCAAGTGCACCGGACTCAACCTCATCCTAGCGATGGATTGGTTGATGAAGCAAAAAGGAGTGATCGATTGTGCCAACAAGTCCGTGACAGTGACCAACCCCGAAGGCGAAGCCTTCACCTTTCAGATGACCAGCCGCAAACCGCTGGAACCGTCTTTTCACTCGCTTGCCCTTGAAGAAGTGCCCATAGTCAAGGAGTTCATGGACGTCTTCCTAGAGGACCTACCAGGAATGCCTCCCAAGAGGGACATCGAATTCAGAATCGAGCTTGTCCCCAGGACCACTCCAGTCTCCAAGCGCCCATACCGGATGGACGCTAATGAACTAGCCGAGGTCAAGAGCAACATCGAAGACCTGGAGCGAAAAGGATACATCCGATCGAGTACCTCACCCTGGGGTACACCTGTCATCTTTGCCATGAAAAAGGACAAGACTAAAAGGATGTGCGTGGACTATAAAGCCCTAAATGACGTAACCATCAAGAACAAATACCCATTGCCTCGGATCGATGACCTGTTTGATCAACTGAAGGGATCCTCGGTGTTTTCCAAGATTGACCTCAGGTCGGGTTATCACCAATTGAGGATCAGAGAAGAAGACATCCCTAAGATTGCCTTCACCTCCCGCTATGGACTCTACGAGTATACTGTGATGTCGTTCGGACTCACGAATGCCGCGGCCTTTTTCATGAACATGATGAACAATGTTTTCATGGAGTTCTTGGATAAGTTCATCGTGGTATTCATCGACAATATCCTCGTCTACTCCAAGACCAAGGAAGAGCATGAAACCCACCTCCGTCTGACCCTCGGAAAGTAAGGGAACAGCAAATGTACGCCAAATACAGCAAGTGCGAATTTTGGTCGTCTGAGGTGAAGTTCCTCGGCCATGTCATATCTGTCGGAGGAATAGCTATGGACCCGACCACTGTGGAAGCAGTAACCAACTGGTTGCAGCCCACGAGCGTGACCGAGATCCGAAGTTTTCTCAGACTAGCCGGATACTATCGCTGGTTCATCGAGAATTTCTTGAAGATCGCCAAGACTATGACCAGACTATTGCAGAAAGAAGTAAAATTTGAATGGACCCCAGATTGTGAAGAAAGCTTTTAAACCCTCAAAAATAAGCTCGTGTCAGCCCCAATTCTGACCCTGCCTGACATCCGGAAAGACTTCCACGTCTACTGTGATGCCTCTCGCCAAGGATTGGGATGTGTCTTGATGCAAGATGGGAAGGTTATATCTTACGCCTCCCGACAACTGAGACCGCATGAGCTGAACTACCCAACCCACGACCTGGAGTTAGGAGCCGTGGTTCATGCCTTGAAGATATGGAGACATTACCTTGTGGGAAATCGGTGTGAGGTCTTCACCGACCACAAGAGCCTCAAGTACATATTCACCCAACTGGACCTGAACCTTAGACAAAGGAGATGGTTGAAACTGATCAAAGATTATGACTTGGGCATCCACTATCATCCAGGCAAGGCAAATGTGGTGGCAGATGCCCTTAGTCGAAAAGGGTACTGCAATGCCATCGTGATACAGGACCAGACCCCTTTGCTATACAAGGAGATGGAAAGGCTGAATTTAGGGATCACCACCCGAGCGTACCTCGCTGCCTCGAAGTCAAGACCTGTCTTGATAGACCAGATCTAAGAAAAACAGAAAGAAGACTCGGACATCTTGGAGATCCAGCAGAACATGCGGAAGTGTAAAGCCCCCAGATTCTCTGAGGACGAGCAAGGTACCATCTGGTTCGGAAACCGGATATGTGTGCCCAACAAGCCTGAGTTGAAGACCCTCATCCTTCAAGAAGCCCATGATACCCTGTACTCCATTCATCCCGGGAGTACAAACATGTATCAAGACCTGAAAGAAAAATATTGGTGGGTCAGCATGAAGAGGGAAATAGCTGAGTATGTGGCCAAGTGCGACACATGCCGGCGAGTCAAGGCAGAGCATCAAAGACCTGCTGGACTACTACAACCTCTCAAGGTCCCTGAATGGAAGTGGGAAGAAATAGGAATGGACTTCATCACGGGACTGCCCAGGACCCAAGCTGGTCATGACTCTATCTGGGTGATCATCGACCGACTCACCAAGGTGGCTCACTTTATCCCCGTCAAGACGACTTACACCGTCACTAAATTAGCTGAGTTGTATATGACCCGGATCGTGTGCCTTCACGGAGTTCCTAAGAAGATCGTATCTGACCGCGTGTGTCAGTTTACCTCCAAGTTTTGGAAGAACCTTCAAGAGGAACTCGATACCCGGCTGAACTTTAGCACCGCCTATCATCCACAGACTGATGGTCAGACCGAAAGGGTTAACCAGATATTGGAGGATATGCTTAGAGCTTGCGCTCTAGACTTTGGCGGAATGTGGGACAAGAACTTGCCCTACGCGGAGTTCTCCTACAACAACAGCTATCAAGCCAGCCTGCAAATGTCCCCATTTGAAGCACTCTACGGACGTAAGTGCAGAACGCCGCTGCTCTAGGATCAGACCGGAGAGTCGCAACTGTTTGGGATGGATATACTAAGAGAATCTGAAGAGAACGTCAAGATCATTAGGGACAGATTGAAAATAGTCCAGTCTCGGTAGAAGAGCTACGCTGATAACCAACGTAGAGACCTAACCTTTGAAGAGGGTGATTATGTCTATCTCCGAGTCACTCCCCTCTGTGGCACTCAAAGGTTCGACATGAAAGGCAAGCTAGCACCCCGCTATGTCGGACCTTTTCAAATCCTCCGACGGCAAGGAGAGGTGGCATATCAACTAGAACTGCCTCCATCGTTGGTAGGAGTTCATGATGTGTTCCACATCTCCCAGCTAAAGAAGTGTCTTCGTGTGCCCGCTGAACAGGCTGATCTCCAACAACTCAACGTCCAAGGGGATTTGACCTATATCGAGAAACCCGTCAAGATCTTGGAAACTAAGGAATGAGTAACCAGGAGCCGTGTGGTTCACTTCTGCAAGGTTTAGTGGGACAACCACCCCGTTGAAGAAGCCACGTGGGAAAAGGAAGACGAGTTGAAAGCTCAATACCCTGAGCTATTTGAGTAGCGTTCCAATCTCGAGGATGAGATTCTCTGTAAGGGGGATAGGTTTGTAACACCCCAAATTTTCAAAGAAATAAAAATATCAATTAATCTATTTTCTTAGAATTAATTGTTTTGGAAATACCTTTAATTCCCTCCTTAACATTTTTGAACTAGAACCTAGAAGAAATGACCAAACCAGGGGCTAGAAAATTTTGTATATGACCCTAAGGCCAAAATATATTTTCTAGATTTTTTACAAATTTTTATCAACCATGGAAGTAGCCCAAATATTTTAATCCATTTTCAGTAATTGTTTTTATTTAGAAAGGTATTGAAACAGTAACGGGCCCTCCCCCTCCCCTTCTCTCTCTCCCAGCCGGCCCAGCCCATTACCCCCGCGCGCCTCGGACTGACACCTAGACCCCACCAATCAGAGACACCATCTCTCCGCGCACGCGCACCCGACACCCCGGCCCCACCTGTCGGCGCCAACCGATCCCTCTCTTGGCGGACCCCGACCCCACCCATCAGCCACCGCACTCGTGCGCTCACGCTCGCTGACCACCTTGGCCCACCTGTCGGACCCATCGTCCACCTCCCGCCACCGCCCCCAAATAACGCCGGCCGACGACCCCGCCTCGGATCCGCCCCGCCGGCCCCTCCCCCATTAATTCGACGCCATTAAACGGTCCCCCGCGCTCGGCCGACCGTTTCCCCCTTTATTTCACGCGTCGTCGCCCCGGATCGAGCGTGCGCATGCAAGGAAGGAGCTCGCCGGCATTGAAGAGAGTTTTTACTCTCGGCCTCCCCCAATCGTGCCCCCTCTGCCCCCGCCGACGACCCTATTTATACCCCCTGGTACCCCGCGTTCAACCCCCACGCTCACACGCTGCGAGATCGAACCGAACGCACGTACTCCAAGTTTTAACACTCCTCCGTCGCCCGCACTCCAGCCGCCATTCGCCATCACCGGAGCCCCTCTCTGTCCACGCTGACCGCACCTCCATGACCGCCAAGACCTCACCGACCTCGGCCACCCCTCCGCCAATGACGAACCCTGCCGGATCCCCGTCGCCAACAAGGACCCAAACGACTTCGCCGCCTCCCCTCATCACTGTCCACGCCCCGTCGACCTTAGACCACCGCAAGGGTACCTTCGTGTTCCCCTTAGTTCCCTCTTTACGTTTCTAGCTTTAGTTAGGCCGGATAACCCTTGCTGTCGCCAGAATCGCTCATCGTCACGTCGTTGGAGTCGGGGAAGATGGGTACCTTACCCATCCCGATGCGTGCCGTGTCGGATTCAATCGCGACCGTGCGATCTGGATCTAACGGTGGTGATTAAACCCCTCGTGCGGTTTAATCGGATCCGTTAGATCCTGGCAAAGGGGTACGTTTTAATCTGAGCCGTTCGCTAGATTTAAAATCCCGCATCGCATCTGGGCCGCACGATGCGTACCGGTTCGATGTTTTAATCTCATCCGTCCACGTCACTTTAACTCCCCCGCCTCGCCCTCGCGTGTTGGATTTAGATCCAACGGTCCAGATTGTGCCGGACCACGCGCACAGTGCGCGGGTTCACCGTGGGCCCGGCTCACCGTGAACCCGAGGCCATTTTGAATTTAAATTAAATTCCAGAAATGCTTTTAAACTTCTAAAATTCATATTTGGCGCATTTTAACTTCAAAAATTACCATTTCAATTTCAGAAAATTTGTAATATTATTCTCTACATGTTCATACCATAAAAACAGTATGTTTACTTTGGACATTTTATGTTTATTTAATAAAGTATTCAAATGCCCCTAGGGTAAAAATGCAAATTTAATTATATAAAAATCAGTAAATTTTATATTTATTCATTTCCTGTTGATATAATGAAACCACTAAGTTTTCTTTGAACCTTTCATTTTAAAGTAATTAGAAAATTTAAAATGAGATTATTCACCATTAAAAAATCCCTTTTATAAAGGACCATATTTCTTTATAGCTCATTTTAATATATTCATAAAATGAATTTTAGAAACTTAACAACTCGTTTTCTTTAAACTAAATCAATCAAAACCTATATGCTTGTTGTGTGGTTTTAGATTGTTTAAATTGAATGTTGTATTTATTTCATTGTATTTATTTTGGGAAGACTACGACGCCGCCGAGGAGCCGGAATATTACCCGGAAGTTCCTCCCTCCCCATTCGCTAAACAAGGCAAGTCACCAAACCAATCTTTTGAGCATATTGAACCCATGTTTTACTCAACTATCGCTAAAACACATAGGATATATATGCATTATTCAAATGAAACCCTTACAATATACTTATTAGGATCCCCCAACCTTGATGTGCAACCCAAGTCATGCTATCTATCCTAAACTCCTTGTCACCATATGATTAATACTATTAGCTAGTGTCCAATGTATCGACACGATTGCTATAGGATTAAAAATGAGTCGTAGAAACTTGGTTCTACTATATGATCCCCATTATTCTCATCTCTGGAATGCTGTTGGTGATAGAGTTTTGGTTGTGAGTGTATGCATTGTGGGTTCTGGGTGCAAGCTAGGGCATTGGTTGGTAGCACCCAGGGCACTATAAGGACCGGTCAATGGGATCCGTCGCAATACACTTCCGTACTAACCACAAGTCTAATGGGTAAGTCCTAACTAAGGTGTTCGTCATGCATTTTATTTTTATTGCTAATTTTATTTAACTCTGATGTAATAATATGGTCTGCGTACCATGAATACTTGTCGTATGTACGATTGTCGCATGATGAACCTCTTGTATTATTGTTTTTCTCTAGAAATTCAATAATGTTCCGATTTGTTAAATCGGGGCGCCACAATATGGTGTATAAAATGAACCTCGAAGGGTTCTCTCAGAAGGAGAAAAGATTTATACTGGTTCGGACCTCCCTGAAGGGATAAAATCCCTACGTCCAGTTTGTGGTGGATTTGGCATAGTCTGCCTCGGTTGAATCTAATGGATCCCTCCTCTATTACAACGGCATGGCCCTTCTTTTATAGGTACACAGGCCAAAGTAAAAGACGTAAATGCCCTCTATAGGTCATAGGCCTTATAGGGGCAAGAACGGAAAAAGACTAGACTATTGTACAAAGTGCTTTACAGCTTTATAGACGTGTCAGACAAACGTCACTTGTGAGCAGCTAAATGACATACTAGGGGCAGAGGGGCCCCGGTATGGCTCTGCATTGTAGCGGAGTGGAGATATTTTCCTGGTTCGAAGTAGTGGCCGGAGCTCTTCGAGTGGAGACTGCAATTAAGGCTTCGAAGGGCACTCCAAAGTAGACTTCGAAGCATGATCCGAACTGAACTACGAAGGGACTCTCGGAGACTTAGCTTCGAATTGACTGGAGAGGGTCCAGAGATTGGCTGTGGGGAGATCCGAATGAAGCCCGGAGGATTTGCTCTGGAGGGCCCCAAAAAGAGCTCGGATGCTAACTCCGAAGTGAGCCCAGAGGCTAACCCCGAAGAGAACTTCGAAGAGATCTCAGAGACTTGGCTTCAGAAGACTTCGAAGGGAGCCCGGAGGCTCAGCTCCAGAGCGCTTCGAAGGGAGTCTGGAGGATTGGGCTGAATGATGCTTGGAAATAACTTCGGTAGGTGGGAATCTGCTTCAAAAGTGTCAGGCTTCGGGCCGGAGGCCTACAGAAGCTGACGTCATTTGGCCCCTGTTTAAGAGAAAAATTATTCGCCCAACAGTAGCCCCTTGCCCGCAGCCCTTCGGAATGAATGGGTGCTTGCGCCTCTGTACAAATGACAGCAAAAAAAACTTCAGAGAAGACAGGCCTTCGGAGCTTGGACCGAAGGGGGCTTCGACTTGCGCAGGCAATAATTGCATGCCTCGATTGATAGAGTGACCTCGGGGAGACCAAACGACTCCGCAACGGCTACAAAATTGACCGTTACAATGCATCGGTTCGCTTCAACTTCGCCTGAGTCCCACCTGTCATAGACTTCGGCACGAGAACCGTCAGGATTTTTACCGCCTATAAAAAGGGTTTACCGCATACGGCTTCGGCACACTTCTCATTTGCTTCTTTCTCAACTCCTAGCATCCTTCGCTCTCTTCTCTTCACCTTTAGATTCACGCGGAGCCGACTTCGCAAGCTTTAGTGCCCTTCGCACTGAAGCTCCACGAAATGCCAAAGAAGGTTGCGTTGAAGAAGGCTTTGGCCCTAGGCACGAGTTCAAGCTCTGCCCAGGCGCAGGCGGCGGTGACAGTGGCGGCTAAGCTTATAGCGAGGCGCTTGGGGCCAAGGGACCTTCGGTCACTGTCGGACAAATTCGAGCAAACTCTGGAATTGAGGGATTCGGCCTCAACGGAGGAGTCTGTCCGATGGGCCTGCGAGGGGAAGATATCACCAGAGATCTAGCTTCGGGTACTGGAGAAGTCGGAGGCTATACCGAGGCCTCGAGCAGATGAAGTTGTACTCTTCGAAGCCTTCTTCGAGGCCGGCCTCAGGCTACTAGCGGTAGACATGCTGAGCGAAGTCTTTAAGGCCTACAACCTCGAGCTTCCTCAATTGTTGCCAAATGTCGTGGCGAGGTTGGCTGTCTTCGAGTGGGCTATGAGGGCCGAAGGCTGCGAGGGTCGCGCTGATGTCTTCGTAGCCCTCCATGACGCCAACTGCGAGCCGAAGCAGAGGGAGGGGACAGACCGCCTTCCCAGCGAGGGCCGCCAATAGCAAATGGCACTCGAAGTGGGACTAAGAGTGGTTCTATGCCTCAGTTGGCACGAACTCTCCCCTTCGGAGTACCAACGTGCTCATCTCCTACCGACGCGAAGGTGTGGTGAAGACGAGCCCCGACATCATTCGCTCAAGGATTTTGCTCCTGCGGAGGGTGGCTTCGAGGATGAGCATGAGGGACCTCGCGGAGGAGTTCATCACTCTTCGGCTCAGCCCCCTCGCGCTCTCTTGGCCGGAGGGTCTCTTTCAACCTTCGAACTCGGAGGGACCAAGCGAGGTGCCGGTAGAGCGCCTTGGTAAGACTGATTTCTTTTCATCTTCATACTTCGTAAAATGAACTTGTGCTGACTTGGAGTCTTGATGAAGCCGCTCGTGATGTGAGGACTCTGGAGGAAGCAATCGTGGTGGCGGAGCACGTCGTCGGAGCCCCGACACTTGAGGAGCAGGCTCAACGGCTCGCTCTGGTGGGGACTTTGGAACACTAGAATAGAGTGTGGGCCTGGCTCGGCGTCAAGGGGGTCCAAGCTCTGCCAGACTTCACCTGCCCTGCACCTTCGGCGAGCGGCTCCAAAAGGAAGAGAGTGGACGACGACGAACCTAAAGCCTCGAGGGTTCACACGGAGCTCCCAACAGTCGAAGCCCATGCTGCGGAGGGCCCAATAGCCATGAGCTCTGGGACCAGAACGGAGCCAGTAGGGGCTCCGGCGGCAGCTACTGAAGTGGCGGTGAGTACCTCTTTAGCACTCCCTTCGGGCGTAGGGGCTGGGGCTCTGCCTGCGCAGTGAAGGGATTGGGGAGCACACATCGCTCCCTCCTCCTTCAAAGAAATCTCCGATGAAGGTAAACACTTAAGCATACTTCTCTTTTCATACGCGGATATTGACTTGTACATTTTGCAGATGTCAATGCGGGCGTGAGGCCTACCGTGCCGGAGCCTACGGAGGCCTACGGTAGTAGCAGCAACAGCAGCAGCGACAGCACCAGCTCGGGGTCTGATAGCACTTCGTCCGAAGAGGACGTAGAGGACAACCACGGTGAAGGGAACCTTCGGGACGGGGCCGAAGAGCATGTTGAAGTGGTTTACCGGAGCCCAGCTCCGCAAGAGTCCACACCGGAGGTGGATGTGGCGGAAATAATCTGGCCTCTGCAGCCAAGGGGGCCTGTGATGGAGGCAGCTATTCATGCATTCCACGAAGGCTGCGTTGCTGCAGGGTCAGGGGATTTGGTGGCTCAACTCAGCCGCTCGAGCCCCTTCGACCTCTTCACAAATGCAAATGAAGCTCTCATCCAGGTGAGCGAAGTCCCATAAGGTCTTCGAGTCATACTTTCTTTTCAATTAACACTTATGATTTTCTTGAATATTTTCAGGCCTTCGCGCTGAGTGCTTCAACAGCAATTTCTGCGGACCATCGGATGGCTCACTTGGTGGAGGAGAGGGATGCTCTCTGATGTGAGATCTCAGTGGAAGCCAAGAAGCGAAGGAGAGCTGAAGACTCCACAGAGACGGCGAGGGCGAGGCCGAGAACGCGAGGGTGGTCTTGGTCTCGGAGACCAACAAGCTTCAAGTGGAGCTTCGAGCTTTGGAGGAGGCTAGAGCGAAGCTGGCGGTGGAGAACTCAGAGCTTCGCTAAGCTAGCCATTGCCTGGAGGACTTCGTAGTTCAAGGGGTCAATGAAGCTACCTTGAGCTTGACCTTAGTTCTTGAGCAAATAGGGACTGAGTGCCGGGCTCCGGAATTCAGCCTTCAAGACCTAGTTAGGGATCGCGTCGAGTTCCTGAAGACTGCGGCTGCGACGGCGGAAGTGTCGATGAAGGGCTTCGCTCTGATGGTCGGCCGAGTGGCGGGCCAAGGAGTGTTGCAGATGCTTCATGACTCTCGGTGCAAACGACCTCGGTGACTCTGGTGGCCTTTGGAGGCTAGAACTTTGTGGCGCCTCCTTCGGACGTCCTTCGTGCTTGTGCGGTCAATTAAAAATGCGAAGAGGTGCGCCTTTTTGGCGGCTTAGGACGCTTATGTTGCGTCAAGTGAAGGCCACTTTTGGGCTTCGAATGCATTAATTTGAAGCGAAGCAAGGCTTCGGCATAGTCAAATTAAGCGAAGCATGCTTCGACATGTTTGGATTTGGATATTGTGCTTGAGCAAGGCTCTGAAACGCACATAGATTTTAGGCGAAGCATGACTTCAATATGCTTAAACTTTAGATTAGATCACGTCACATGAAGCAAGGCCTCATTGCACGTTCGGATAGCGAAGCAAGGCTATTGAGCTTGATCCTTTAATGAATAAAAAGGATATTTGGTGTGGATTCACCAAACATGTGATGGGTTGAGCCACCTACAACTCTGGGCCACCTTCGACCCTAGGCCACTATCGACCCTAGGATGCATCAGGCCAGAGACTAGAATCCCGGACTAGTCGAGCCGTCGCTCGGAAGTCCTAAAGCCCACTGCTATGGGCTCAAAGGCACTGTGTAGCCTTCAGATGTTGAATCCGGTTTCAAATAGTCTTCGAAGTAATGCTTTGGTCCTTAACAATACAAAGTGGTAACCTTGATTCTTAAAAGAATGAGGTTGTTGACTTCGGATCTTGATAAGGACACAGCAGAGCTTTGGTTTTAAATGAAAAGGAAGTGAAGCTTCGATTTTAAAACGGGAAGCAAGGCTTCAGCTTTAAAACGCGAAGCAAGGCTTCCACTTTTAATAAGATTGAGAAAAGTTTTGATTTAAAGGCCAAGTAAGGCTTCAATTTTAAGGCAAAGCAAGGCTTCGATTTTTTATTGAAATAATTGTAAATTGCACAGCGAAGTGAGGCTTCGGACTGTGTACATACCTCGTACATTGGGTGAAAAGCATGCCTCATAGCCCCTGGGGCTTCAGAGGCCTTCGGTGCGTGAAGTAGAGCCCTTGCTAGAGGGTAAACTCCGAAGCTTGAGGGATGATGGAAGGCGAGAAAGGCCTTCGGGCTGGACTTGAAGCCCCTTGCCGGAGGGTGCGCGAAGCAAGAAAACTTCAAAGCTCCCCCCTCAAGCGCACTTTGAGATACAAGTAGTAGCAGAGAACTCAGCTTTTAGGACTAGGTTCCCCACGGACGGCGCCAATTATTGTAGCAATTGTGTTAGCTACAGCACATGTTTTGTGTGTATATGGTGTATAAAATGAACCTCGAAGGGTTCTCTCGGAAGGAGAAAAGATTTATACTGGTTCGGACCTCCCTGAAGGGATAAAAGCCATACGTCCAGTTTGTGGTGGATTTGGCATAGTCTGCCTCGGTTGAATCTAATGGATCCCTCCTCTATTACAAGGGCATGACCTTGCTTTTATAGGCACGCAGGCCAAAGGAAAAGACTTAAATGCCCTCTATAGGTCATAGGCCTTATAGGGGCAAGAAGGGAAAAACACTAGACTACTGTACAAAGTGGTTTACAGCTTTACAGACGTGTCAGACAAACGTCACTTCTGAGAAGCTAACTGACATACTAGATATTTTCCTAGATCAAAGTAGTGGCCAGAGCTCTTCGAGTGGAGACTATGATTAAGGCTTCGAAGGGCACTCTAAAGTGGACTTCGAAGCACGCTCCAAACTGATCTCCGAAGGGACTCTCAGAGACTTAGCTTCGAATTGACTAGAGAGGGTCCGGAGATTGGCTCTAGGGAGCTCCGAAAGAAGCCCGGAGGTTTTGATCTGAGGGCCCCAAAAAGAGCTCAGATGCTAATTCCGAAGAGAGCCCAGAGGATAACTATGAAGGGAGCTTCGAAGAGAGCTCGGAGACTTGGCTTTGGAAGACTTTGAAGGGAGCCCGGAGGCTCGGCTTCGGAGGGCTCCGAAGGGAGTCTGGAGGCTTGAGTTGAATGATGCTTGGAAATAACTTCGGTAGGTGGGAATCTTCTTCGACAGTGTAAGGTTCTGGGCCTGAGGCCTACGGAGGCTGACGTCATTTGGCCCCTATTTAAGGGAAAACTTATTCCCCCAGCAACAACCTTATGGTCATCGACCAAGTCAATCCTAGGCCAGAACAAGACCATCAGATGCTTAAGAGATTTGTCTTAGCATACATTATAACGTCCTAGTTCATACCAAAGTTTTATGATAAGTAGTCTAGAATAATGCAATGTGACAAAACAAACCCACCTAGAACTTTTCACTTAAGCATCAAAGACCTTGATTTTTCATTTTTTAAGATTTTCATCATTGCATAGCATATTTTCCATGTAAAGCATATAGATGTCTGTTGGGAGAATTAGTTTTCCCTTAAACAGAGGCCAAATGATGTCAGTCTCTAGAGGCCTCCGGTCTGGAGCCTGTCTCCGCTAAAGCCTGAAAGTGAAGTTCGGCATCCTCTGACGAAGTCAATTTCAAGAATAGCCAGTGCTTGCCCCTCTAGAGCCCTTCGGAGCCAAGCCACTAGGACCCCTCCTAGAGCCCTCCGGAGCCCTCTTGGGCTCTTCAGCGCCAAGCCTTCGGACCCCTCCGGTCTCCTTCGGAGCGAAGCCTCCGAGACCCCTCCTGTCCCCTTCAGATCCAAGCCTCCGGGACCCCTCTGGTCCCCTTTAGAGCCATCACCGAAGCTTTTTGGAGCCCACTCCGAGAGCCGGTTCGGGGCCCACTTCGGAGCCTCCTCAACCGCCTCCGTCTAAAGGACTCTGGCAAGTACTCCAGACCAGAAGAAATATCCAAGCATCGCTACAGTGTAAAGCCATATCGGGGCCCCTTCGCCCATGGTATGACGTATACCTGCTCATAAGTGGCGTTTATCTACTGCATTTGTAAAGTCAAATGTACAATAATCAAGCCTTTTTCCTTTATCGCCCCTATAAAGCCTACGACTTGTAGTGGGGAATTTGGTCTTTTCCTTTGGCACTCTGCGCCTATAAAAGCAGGGTCGACACACCAAAAGCACACTAAAGTGGGTTCATTTTCAACCCATACTGTCGCATCCTATCAAAAGCAACCTTCAAATCGGCTAAATGGTTTCCCATAGCGTCCAATTTGACTACGACATCATCGATGTAAACTTCTAACATGACTCCTAACAAGTCATGAAAGATCAAGTTCATAGTGGACTGATATGTGGCGCCGACATTTTTCAAACTAAAAGTCATAATGACCCACTCGAATAAACCGACAAAACTAGGGCATCGAAAGGCAGTCTTGTAGACGTCCTCTTTGGCCATAAAGATTTGATTATAACCTGCATTGCCATCAAGAAAACTTAGTACCTTGTGTCCTGAAGCATCGTTGATCAGCAAGTCGGCTATCGGCATTGGATACTCGTCCTTTAGAGTGGCTCTGTTCAGATCCCTGAAATCAATGCACACCCGAATCTTGCTGCTCCCTTTCTTCTCTACAGGCACAATATTAGCAACCCATTACGCGTACCTGCACGGCCTAATAAATTCAGCCTTGAGTAGTCGCTCCACTTCTTCTTTAACTCGGTCATAGATGGCCGAGTTAAAGCGGCGGGGAGGCTGCTTGTAAGGCCTAAATCCGGACTTGATGGGCAGCCGATGCTCCATGATCTCGCGACTTAGCCCTGGCATCTCGCTATATTCCCATGCGAAACAATCGACATACGACCGAAGTAACTTTATTACTTCAGCCTTTTCATCAGGCTGTAAATGTTGGTTTACAAAAGTCGGCCTTGGGACGCTACCATTACCTATGTCAACTTCCTCCATGGGGTCGGCCGATGCAAAACCTTGTCCTAATTTTTCTACTTCTCTAAAGTCCCCAATGGCTTCGGTGATACTGTCTTTACTAGACCGATATTGCTCCACACAAGACTTTAGCCAATCTAGATTACTCTTGCTAGACATGACTATTAATACAAAAACAGTCGTGCTACTCCAGCCGGCTTTACAGACATTGGTACAAACCGTCCTCCGGATACACTAACAAAATCATAATCCGAAAGATCTCTACCCGACAGACACTCTACTTTGTTATGGACGGCGTCAACCGATACATCCGCCAATGCTACTTGGGCCGAAGTATCTGCGGGAATGACTTCTACCTCATCGCCGTCCCACTGTATGGGGCAATGGTGTAGAGTAGAGGTAATGCAACAGTTTGCGTGAATCCAGTCGTGCCCAAGTAGTACACTACAATTACCTTGTACGTCGACGACGAAAAATGTTGTTGGCAACGTCTTGTTGCCCACTGTCAACTCCATAGAGAATACTCCCTTGGCCTCAGAGCTCTTGCCGTCGAAGCCGTTGAGCATCAGGTTGGTTTTCTTCAGGTCATCCTCATCCCTGCCAAGTTTCTTCAACAACGAGTAAGGCATTAAATTAACAGTGGCGCCGCCGTCGACGAGCATCTAGGAAATCGGCATTCCATCGATGTGACCCCTGACGTAGAGAGGCTTTAGATGGAGGGCTGAGTCCTCGGGCTTCTCGAAGATGTCGTTGTGCGGTCCGAGGTTCAATTGAGTGACCTCGGCCTCGTCCTGTGGTAGTGCGAACTCGGCAGGCAGCGTGACGATGTTGATGTCCATCACCTAGGGTGCGGGCCCTTCAGAGAGGGGCGAGTAATTGTCGTCGAGCATGTCGTCATCGTCGTCGCTCGGAATAGGAGCTGAGTTGTTTATCTTAACCGGCTTCTCCCTCCATACCTGTTTTGTAGCTAGCCGAGGGCGGATTTCTTCGAAGATAGCATCGCGCTCAGCATCAGCTTTCTTTTTGCGCATCTCCTGTGCCCGTAGTCTTTGTAGGCGTCTCTTCTGTGATTTGGACATGCCTGGAGGGGCCCAAGATGGCTACAGCTTGGTGCCGGGTGCTACTGTTCGGCTTCCATTAATTCTGGCCGAAGTGCTACTGTGCCCTTCGGCCTTGTGCACCCTATGTTCGGAGGGGGCTTCGCTGTGAACGCCGACAGACAGACAGGCCTCGTTCGACTGACTGAAACAGACTTCGGCGCAGATCTCGGCCAAAGCATGAGACTTACCTCCGCTAGACCTTGGTGACAAAGCCTTCGGGATTGGGACTTCCTGAGACCCAACTCTGATAGTGATAGCTTCGGACTCCCTGACCTCGACCTCCGTGTGCTCGCACCCTTCGGCTTCGCTCTGCATTGTCCGATTTGAAGGCACCACAGAAAGTCTGTGGATGATGCTCCCCTCCGCTGCGTCTGTTGGCCCCTGCCATCCATAATACTCCGAAGGAAAACAAGGCATAGTGTTAGGTTGCGGAGGGTACCCTGACCCGGATACGTACGGAGCCCACGGGGTCCCCGCCCAGTCATACAGCGGAGGCATCGGTGGCTCTAGTGGCCTCACCCACTGTGAGCCGAACCCGTTACCTCGAGGGGGGTTCGACAAAGTTGATTGTATCTCGGACCACACCAGTGAAGGGTCATCCGGACCACACCTGGAGGTACGTCCGGCCAGTGCGGGCCGAAGCGTCCCATCGGAGAAGTCCAACACGGTGCGGGGTTCGGCCATTGGGTCCGAAGTTACTGTATAGGGGTCCCGACCACTGGGGCTCGAAGCTGCTATACGGAGGGTTCGACCGTTGTGGCTCGGAACCACCGTGCGGAGTATCAGGCCACCACGGCCCAAAACCTTCATGCGGAGAGTTCGCCTGCTTCGGTCCGAAGCCACCCTCCGAGAGTCTTGGACCCTTCAGCTGTTTTAGCTTAGCGTGTGGACCTGCTTCCTTGGCCCTTCTCTGATGCTTGTTCAATAGCATGTTATACGTTACATTTGGCCTCTTGCGAGCCTTAGCCGAAGGGGTATTAATATTTTGTGTCCACACTCCTACCTCAGGGTTCTTTGGTACGAGCGTGTGAGTGCGTGGCTCTCCAACAATTACATCCTTTCCTTCAGCCAACTCGGCCTGTTCTGGCCGAATCAACACATTATTTTCGCCGAGGTCGACGGCATTGACGGGAAAAGGATCTTTATCCAGCTTCATCTTCGGATTATGGTCTATCTTTAATCATCCTTCTATGGCCGATTGTATCTGTCGTCGAAAAACATTGCAGTCATTAGTATTATGTGAATGCGAATCATGCCACTTATAGCATGGATGCTTCTTTAACTCATCGGCAGGTGGAATGACTTGACCCTTAGGTAACCTGGGAAGCTGGCTTTTTAAGAGAAAATCAAATATTTTATCACATTTAGTTATATCAAACGAGTACTTGACCTCACTAAGTCGATTCTTTGTGGGAGATGGTCGTAACTCAGAGCAGGTGACAGGTTTGTTTTTAGCATTCCACACCCATTCGGCCGCGTACATATCGGCCGAATCCTCCTCTTCCGATTC
Organism: Zizania palustris; assembly: GCA_019279435.1. Taxonomy (NCBI): domain Eukaryota; kingdom Viridiplantae; phylum Streptophyta; class Magnoliopsida; order Poales; family Poaceae; genus Zizania; species Zizania palustris. Next base: position 83,142,671 of record JAAALK010000287.1, on the reverse strand, counting down.
TTCCTCATCAGAACGTTCCATGATATGGATTTCAGCCCTAGGCTTGTTAAATGTTTTAATAAATCTTTTATCTTTGGTTCGGCCTTCCTGGACTAGAGCCTACTGTAGAACTTGGCTGACTTCTAAAAAATTTTGGTTATCTAACCTCTCTTTAATTTTGGAAAGAAACCCATTAAAAGCTAGTTCCGCCAAGTCCCTTTTCGAAATATTAAGGCTAAAACATCGATTTCTAGTATCCCTAAAATGTTTGATGTACTCAGAGGCGCTCTCGCTAGACTTCTTCTTGACCGATGTCAAATGTGAAAGTCTAAGTTCCGTCTCACCCGTGTAGAAATAATCATGGAATTTCCGCTCTAATAAATCATCCCACGTTTGTATGGAGTTCGGCGGGAGTGCCGAAAACCAAGTGAAAGCGGTGCCAGACAGTGAGAGAGAAAATAGTCTAACTTTTAGAGCATCTATCCTGCTAACCTCTCCACACTGTGACAAAAATTGACTAACATGCTCTAGTGTAGTCTTGCTACCCTCGCCATCGAACTTAGTGAATTCAGGGATTCTATAGCTGCGGGGGTAGGGTACTGTGTCAAGATGGTCAGGGTATGGCTTATGGAAAACCCTAACCCGTCCCTTGGGGACGAAGCCGACACACTCTCTAAATAGTGCGCAGACCCGCTCCTCTATGTCATCTTGGCATGTTGCTTGTGTGCGCCTCTCATGCGGGGGCGCGACACGCGGTGGGATATCGGCGTGCCGGCCATGGGCCTCTTCCCTGCGCGCTATCTGTATGACGTGTTCGTGTCCGGGCGCCTCTGCATGTGGTGCGGGTAGCACGGGTTCCGGCGCAGGTGGTGGTGCATGGTACGCGGTTTTAGTTTGACCATAGGTGTAATGATTGGTCTCGGCCATAAGTGTTGAGGTCGGAGACATGATTGTGCCAGTGCTGTCGTTAGTCCTACCATATACGTGGTTTGCTGGAGGTGCACTAGCAATAGGGACCAGAGGTACGGCCTCAGTAAAGCCGAACCTCCTAAGAGTCGCCTCTACTTGGGAGCTGACTGCCGAATCTAACCGGTTGGCTAGCGAAGCGCTAATGGCTTGATCTACTGATGCGGCTATTTTTTGCTCAATATCTAAAGAAGATAAACGAGGCAATACAGGTGTTACCTAGACCTGAGCAAGGTCAGGGGTGATGAAGTCGTGCCTGATGAAGCATGTGCATGTCTTGACTTTGCTTCGATCTATGCTCGGTCTTCTACGGGGATATCTTCAAGTGTAGGCGTCAAGATGTTGCGGTTGTCGATATCCGCGCCTCCAATTGTGTCCATCGATGGTGTAGACGTAGTAGTCGATGTAGATGTACTTGTGGCCGATGTAGATGTACTTGTCATGTTGGCGTAGCCTTCCCAGCAGAGTCGCCAAAAAGTGTGTTGACACGGAAACGTGCCCCCGCACTTGGGTCAGTTCGATGATCCAAAAGTATGCGGATACTTAGGGACAAGACTAAGCATGATGTGGCACCGACGTCGCGTTCCAACTACCCTTAATAGTGATAAGGGGGGTGGAGTCACCAGGCAATCAGATCACACAAAATAATCCAATTAGCCGAAAGAAATATATTAAATAGAATAAAAATAGCAAACCGGTCGGAGCCTGTTTGCTTCGAAGCCTAATGCAAAGGGGTCATCGAAGTGTACCTTCGGCGTCTTGTGCGAAGTGTCCCGCCGAAGGGTGCTTCGGCGTTCGGACTGATCCGGCTGAAGATGGACTCCGAACAGGTCTGGACGCGACGGTCACCTCCGAACAGCGGGGTTCGGCGTGAGGTCTCTGATACGGCAAATTACAGGATAATGACGTGAGAGCCACGCGCGAGCTTAACTTCGTCCAGTGCGGAGTGCCATCATGGTGAATCCTGTCGTGACGAATTGTGCCGGTGAAGCCTGTCGTCGGAGCCTACAATCTCGCCGAAAGGTGTCCTGGTGACCTCCGAAACTGAGCTCTCAGCTCTATACACCTCTGACGAAGTAGCTCCGAACGTGGGAACCTACAACAAAGAGAATTGAAAGTACCAATTGGGCCTGAGGACCGAATTTTGCTAAGTGTTGCACTAGTAGCGAAGGTAGCAATCTGTTATGCAGATTAGCAGATACTTCACAAGTGAAGTAACAAGGCGATAGCAATCTATTACGTAGATTAACGGATACTTCTCAAGCGAAGTAACAAGGGTTACCACTGTTCCATAGTGGCTGACGGAGGGCTTCCAAGCAAACCCACGAAGAGATACAGGAAAATAAAGGTAAGGTAAATACGATCAAAGGTAGGGCTTTGGTTTGGTTTGAGTTTGGGAGGCCTCTACGTCGGCCTCGCCTCTCTATTTATAGGGGCTTAATTCCCGATCTAATCAGCTATTAACCCGACCGGATGGAGATAAGAATTGAGCTGGAATCGCATACAACTTCATCTCTACCGAAGTGGGCTTCGGCCAGGCCCGTCGAGGCCTGCTCCTCGGGTCGAAGCTTTGGTGGCGTGGGCCTCCGAAGGCTTCCCGGCTGTAGCCCATGGGCTGGCTAAAGGCTTTCGGAGCCCATAGCTCAATGGACTTCGGCCCTGTAGGGCTTCGGACGGACCCTGGACATGTGTATTTTCGGCCCAAATCACCAAAACTGATGTTTTGACAATCTAGCCATTAATGCCATTTTTTGCTATCAACAGTTGGTTAATCTAAAGGACATTACAGTGCACTCATAATGTCTATAGCGGAAGGTGAATGCCATCTTAGGTATGTCTTCCTCTTGAATCCTCGGCTGATGATATTTGGACTAGAGGTTGATCTTGGAGAATATCGTGGCTCCTTTCAGTTGATCGAATAGATCGTCAATCCAGGGTAGAGGGTACATGTTCTTGATGGTCACCTCATTCAAAGCCCGATAATCCACACACATATGCTTACCCTTATCTTCCTTCTTCTCGACGAAGATAAAGGGGGCTCCCCAGGGGGATGTGTTGGGTCTGATGTATCCTTTCCGCTCAAGGTCTTCTAGCTGTTGCTTCATCTCTGCTAGCTCATTTGCGGCCATCCGTTAGGATCGCTTGGAGATGGGAGTGGTCCCGGGCACTAGGTCAATCCTGAAGTTGAGGGGGTTTCCAAAAGAAGAGGCAAATTTTTAAGGGGAATTATTACTAACTTTATTTCTCAAAAAGTTTCGACCTAGATGCTTACATCTTTATTCATAAACTCTTATTAAATCCTCACTCATGCCTTATATCTAACATGAGCGACACTACCAGCATAACAAAAATAAAAACAATCAATCATAAACTAGCGTCTAAAATAGCTCGGGGGAGGGCTCGATAGTCGGCTCGGCGGGGACGGTCGGTGCAGGAGTAGTGGAGCTGGAGGGCTTGGTGGAAGAGGCGCTATGCGATATCCTCTTGGGCCTGGCTGAGGGGGTCCTAAGTGCCTTCCGCTTGCACGGTGGAAGGGGAGCAACCTCCTCGAGATCCTTCTGTAGCTCCACGATCTGGCGACGCAACTGTGCGGTGTCGGCGATGCCGTGGCGCAGAATCTCATTCTGACACTGCAACTCTGCTACCTCAGCGGCCAAGTGGCGCCCCTGCTGGACCTGGTGATGAATCTCTCTGTTCTCGCGTTTCAGGTTCTCCAACGTGTGGCGGTATTAGTCGATGGTGTCATGTTGGCTGTCGGCGTCGAGTACTGCCTCCGTGTGAAGATCGTCCATTACCTCGAGTAGACACATGGTTTAGGCGATGGCAGAGTTGTGTTGGGAGAAGGTGCTGACGTAGACACTGCGATGACTCCCCGAGGTGCGCATGGGCATGAAGCGGTAGGCGGTGTCATAGAGATATCCATCGTAGACCATCCGAAGCTCGAAGAGGGCCTGAAGTGTGGTGCGCTGGCTAGCCACCAAGAAAGTAGGCCCTCCGACTCCGTGAGTGTAGAAGGCTGGCTGCGTGCTGGAGGAGTAGATGACAATGGTGACCTCATAGTATCCCTCATTCACATTAGGAAAGATCCCATGGAACGCAGGCTTGTGCTCGAACCCAAGGAAATCCATGAGCATGCGGAGCTCGCGAACGAAGCCGCCCTCATCGCGAAGAGAACCACTCATGGTGTGAATCGGCATCTACAAAAAGAGAGAACTTTTAGTAAAAATTTTGGAAGACGAGATAGTAAGTAGTTTGTAAAAATACGGTTAATATAAATCCTAGGGTCAGGTCTGTTTGGCTTCCTATAGTCAAGTCGGCTCTAATACCATCTTGTAACGCCCCGGATTTAATGAATCGGGACTTTATTGAAATTCCATAAAAAATCAATAAAACAAGACGTTCATCACACGACCACGTACAATACGCCAATCAATCATGGTTCGTAGACCATATTATTACAAAAGAGTTAAATCAAAGAGAAACAAATAAAATCAATCTCCTAGATGAACGCCTCCTTGTAGTCTCGTGCCTTGACTGGGTCACTACTCCAGACCTTCATCCTCCTCGTAGTAGACGGCCTCTGTTGGTGTAAGTCAATGGGGGTGAGTACAATCATACTCAGCAAGCCACCGGATGCAAGTATAATGCAAAGTAATAACAAGGAAGGTAGTGGCTACTTTTGCGGAAAAGCATATTTGTAAAGCATTTAATGTAAGCAGGTTATTAGTACAGAAAATTAAACATGTGTAATGCATCACCTTCTACCTCGAGGGGTACACTCAGCATGCCCTTGCTCAACAGTCCTTACAGTCCATGAATCACATGACCATTCAAACAAAAGTAAACTACCCGCGAGAAGTCGTGCAACCCGCCCTTGACCATGGGCACGACTTTTCGAAAAGATTATACTCTGATCATAGGTGTACTACTGTACCCACAAGGCACGCATTCATCCACGCACACCAAAGTGTATGAGATGACCCATACCACGGGAACTCGTGCCAAAACCTTTAGCATGGAACGCACCAATTCGATAACACCCTCTTATAGGTTTCATATGGTGCCCCAACGCGTCGGGCCAACACCATACCCCCCTTGAGCCTCGTCAGTACAAGTCACCCGCAGGTTGCCCCTTGCCCCATCCACTATGGTGGTTCAAGGTGGTACGATCCATACCTCCAGTTAGGACTTACCCATTAGACTTATGGTTAGTACGGAAGTGCTTTGCAATAGATCCCGCAGACCGGACCTTATAGTGCCCCGGGTGCGACCAACCAATGCCCTAGCTTGCACCCAGAACCCACCATACTTATAAGCTAAGACCAATCTACGTATTCGGAGGACAAAGATGCTATTTCCTTATCCTCTTCTTTAATATAAGTTAAGACTTCACGATGAACTTCGTGTGCTATTCCCCCTTGGTCCCTTCGAGGAATAGAGAAGGGCGAGCGTTGGTAGGGCCTTATGCCTACGAGAACAGCCCAGTGCTGGCAGAGCCCTTCGCTAGGTTACAGTACTTCAAAGTCGGGTTCCGAAGTGCATATCAAGACCTAAGAATAAACATACAAGCAAAGACTCCCCTTTTATAAACTTTTCATTCATTAATATAAAGGGCTTTACAAGATTTCTTGTACATGCTTAAGCGCCCTATGAAGCTAAACCTGCGGGTCAGTTGGTGGAGCAGGCGGAGTTGGAGCCGGTGGTGTCGGAGTTGGAGGCTTCGTCTGGACTTGCTTTTGCCGGCGAGCCTCGTCAATCCAAGCTTTGGCTGCAGCTTTGTGGTCCGTTTTCCAGATCGCCCGGAAAGCTTCCCAAGCAGAAGCTACATCCAAAGAAGGACGCAACAAGTATTCATCGGCGGAGCCTGCAGGCATTGAACCCCCTACCGGAGCAACAGAAATCCCAAGGGTTTCAACATGTCGAACGACTCCAATTCCGGATACCTGCCCGGAGATCTCTCCGTATCGAATCCCGGAGCCCTTCATCAACTTCGTTGCCGCTTGGATCATCTTCAGCTTCTGCTCGATGGGCTCACTCGCCGCAACTGAAGACAAAGGGCACATCGTGCCAAAATATTCTAGGGTACCCCGAAGAGTGTCCATTGTCTGTTCAGCAATGGTGGTGTGCTACGTTTTCGTCGCCTCCAGCTCAGAAGCAGAAGCACAAACTTCGACTATTCTTGATAGTAGAGCACTCTTCTAAGCCAGCGCTTGTTGGACCGAGTCTTGGAGCTCCACAAGTTGTGCGTTGGAGTCTGCTGCTGCACGCCGAAGCTTCTCGACCTCCGCTCTAAGCACCACACGCTCGGCTTTGATCTCTTGGATCGAAGCCTTGAGTGTAGGGTTGTTCTATTGCTCAACCTAGAGTGCTTCATCGGAAATGGTTCTGCCCTTCTGCTCCTCGAGGAGCTCCTCCTCCAGTTGCAGTGTTTTGCCCTCAAAGCCTTTGAGGGCGGACTGGAGGGTGGTAACCTTCCTCTTGAGCTGATTAGTTTCGAGCTCATTGGAAGTCGATGCCGCTCTAGCAAGGATGAATTGCTGCAAAAAAGCAAAGTGAGTACAAAGTAATTTCATTAATTAAATAACTTGCTATATGTTGCATACCTGAAGGGCAGCGGCCATGTCAAGCTTCAGTGCTCTGTCTTTGCTTAAGATGGAAACCAGTTCGGAGATCCCAACCTCTTGGCTTTTATTTGCCAAGGGTTCTAGGAGCGTTTGGAGCACTGTCCATTGCTCCAAGAACGGAGCTAACAGAGGAAGCCAGGACAGGGCCCGACGGTCATCCACAGTAGCCTCCTCCTCTGAATTGCTCGCTGAGGGGTTGTTGGAGGAGGGCGTCACCGTCAAAGTAGGAAGGGGGCCTATGCTCGTCATACTCTTGCCCCTCCCTAGCACAAAAACTGGAGCTGGTACTTCGGTTGGAGTAGATCCTCCTTCAATCATTGCCCCCTCGGTCGGAATTTCTTCGCCTGAGATAGCTTCGGTCGTCGGAGCCACTGCACCAGCCGGAGCCTCAACTCCGAGTAAAGCTGAAGCTCCACCGGTTGCCGGAGCCATGCCGCTTCTCGACCCATCTACAAAAGTTAAGGTATTCATTGAATATTTGTTGTATAGTAATCGTTGTAGGAATTTCAAAGGTAAAAGCTTCGACGTATACCTTTGTCCATGCCTTGAGGGAGAATTTCGGGGTCCCCCAGAACTTCATACATCCGAAGATTTTCTTTGAGGTCATCCCCCGAAGTTTGCTCTGGAGCAGCCGCAACCGATGTCCCAACCTCTGGCACTACCACTCCGCCCACGGGTGAGTTAGGATTTACTAACCCACGTATTGAGCCAGCTGCGGCGGGTTCAGAGGAGATTGCTGCATCAGCTACCGCAGCTTCTTGAGGGGGTTCTCCAGCTACGACTGGAGACTCGTCCTTGCTATCTTGCAAAAGATAGTCTTCAAGGCCTTTCCCCATCTGGACGTCTGAGTCCTTTTCTTCTGAGCCCTCCGAAGAGGAGCTCTGAATGCCCAGAGAGGAAGGTGAAGATACCAGAGATGCTTGAGGAGGAGGCTTTGTTGTCTTCTTCCCCTTCAAGACGGGGGTCTTGGTGACCCTTTTTGAGGGCTCGGCGGTGGTTTTCCTTTTCCGGGGGCCACTCCCATTGAGTCGAAGTATGGTAGGGGAGGAGGCTCCATTCCAAGAGCACTCCACACCCTGTTGAAGCGCTCCCAGCTTCCCACCAGCTCCACCCTTTGCTACTTCACCACTGTAGGGGCTCCGAGCACCCGTTCAGTGGCTCTTGCAATCTGTTCTGAAGCTAGCGCCAAAGGAGCCGCTAAAAAAGGTAGCATTCTATTAAGTATGTTATCTTGTTTCTAATGTGTTAATGTATAAAATGCAAAGACCTACCAAGGCTTTGAAGCTCCCCCTCCGAAGCATTTTGAAATGCAATCGGCCAATTAGCTCTGAGAGGAGGGATCTGGAGAGCGACGAATTCCTTAGCCAGATCCTGCATACTCATACGGCTGGCCACCAAAGAAAGTAACCCAAGCCACGTTGAAAGCAAGCATGGGTTCAATGTAACCTCGACTTCCTTCCGGTACTAGATTTCTTGTAGGGGCCCTTCGAGGCTGGAATCCTCTCCGACTTTGGCGTAGAACCACTAGAGGATCCAGTTGGTGTACCACCAATCGTTGATGTCCTTTGCTAGGAAATGCCACACGTACTCCTTTTGAAGTTTGAAATTAACACTTCTGAACGTCGTTAACACCTTGGTGTCTCCGGGTCCGTCTTGTGGCTTCGGCTGGCAGGAGGCTTCGTGAGTAGCGGCGAAGACCTCCGATCTCCCTTCGCATCCTTCTGCCCGAAGGGCCCATTCGAAGATGGCTAATCTTGCTATGGCGTTGGGGGACAACTACGGCAAGTTAATGTGGAACATTTCTAGTACCTCTGCTAGGAAGTTAATTGCAGGGAGTCCTAGTCCGGCTTCAAAGAAGGCTTCGAAGACCACCACCTCTCCGCTCCGTGGCGTCAGGGTTTCCTCTGTACCAGGGACTCGAGTCCTCATGACGGCTCCCAGCTTTCCGTTCACTGCTTCCTCGATGGAGTCCGCCATACTCACTGACTGACAGAGGATGAAGCTCTGCTGTAATGGCTTCTTCAACGATGGGCGGAGCTCCCGAGGGTTTTTTGGCCAAGAACTCCCCGGGGCTCCCGCCATGGCCGCCGCTGCTGATGCCGCACATGGTTGCCTTTGCGCTAGAGTTCCCACTGCGACCGGCACCGTTGCGCTGGTCCTCGCCATTGGTTTGTTGCTCAGGAGGTTGGGGAAAGTTTGGAGTTTGAAGAAAGGGGCTTAGATCCAGGACACTGTAAAAATTTCCGATGAGTCTCGGGTTCCCCTTTTATAATTTTTCCATCTCCGGTTACTGTTCTTCGGATAGGCATTCACATTACAGGTTCGACTTCTATCATTGATAGGTGGGTCCAGAAGGTAAAGAAAGTGTGAATTCGCGGTTAAAGTTGAGTCCATTACTTTTTCCTTGAAGCCTAACGACTACTTGAAGGGTAACAGTTCAAAATTAACGGCTCTCAGCGATGCTTCACCTCTGCAACAGTTCATTTCTTTGTGAAGCTTTCACACAGGAGTCTGAGTTCGAAGCTTCCATCAGACATACCTCCGATGCCAAAGATGCTTCGAATGGTTACAATACCTTCAATTTTTTCTAAGTCCCTGAGCATGAAAATATTTCTTGTGTATACTTCTCTCCTGCTATACAGGTTAAATTGGAGAAGCGTATTCGAGGGGCTACTGTTGGGGGGAAATACTTCCTCCTCAGGGCCATTAAGACAATTTATGTAGCTTTAGGACAGAAGCTTGCCCCCAAGTTGATGAAGTTTCCGAGCCGAAGGGTCCTCTGAACCCCAGTTCAAAGATACCTTCCGAAGGCTCCGTCTATACAGTGGGAAATAGCAAGACAGACGGGACGTCTGCCTCATCTATCTTCTTGAATACATTTTACTATTTTAGCCCTATTCGGGGTACCGAATAGTTTCCACTATGTCGGTTGTAATTGAGGGGTAAAAAGGTCTTTTCCTTAGAGTTTTTACCTATAAATACTCCCCTTCTCACCCTGTAATAGGCATCAAATATTCAGATATTCAATACACAACTTCATACTAATTCGAGCTATTATCCTATTCGGAGGCTTGAGTTAGGCACTTCACAAACTCTTTGTTTGTTAATTCTTAATCTTAATGAACCTGTTAGCGTAATCTTTTACGCCAACACCTCCTATGCCACCTCTAGAACTTAGAGGAGGATCGAGCAATCAATCAACAAGATGGGGAAAAAATGAACTAGAGAAATCAATCCAAAAAACATTACTAAAGGGTAAGATCTTGCAAACTAAAGATCCTCTAGAATCAACAATAGAAGACTGCCCTTCTTGAAACAAACCTCTAAACCCTCATCAAGAAGTTGTGAAAGAGAAACCAGATTAAAGCCCAAATTTTCAACCAAAGCAGCATTCTTCAAAGAGAAATGCTTAGAAATCCGAATTGATCAAAACCATGTAACATCCCTTGACCATTGTTCCCGAAAGTGATATACTCCTAGGAGCTCAGGGAAGTGAGGCTGGAGAACCATCTGCAATGTCCCGTAATGTGGTGAGAGCACCCCAAATCCATGATCCATATGTCCTCCAAGTCTCGATCCTGCAAAAACAATGCTCATAAGAGGGAGCAAACGGTCCGACACCAGGTTTAGCAAAAGAGCTAAATTAGTGTCGAGCCATCTACTCAAAAGTAGGAAAGCGGTAGGAAGCATAATCATTTGGATAAAAGCGCAGTCCTTGGTTCTGCCTAAACTAACGGCCACGAGGTCCAAAGCTATATCAAGAATGACCTGGAACTCTGTTGGAGCGAAAATCACCCTTAGGAGCATGAGCACGAAAGCCTTGTCCTCTACCACCACCTACAAGGCTCACCCTAGCATATAGCCTCTCACCGCGTCGAGGGACTCTCTGTCTACCACCCTACTGGTAGAACTGCTCCTACCCACCTTGAGCTTTATCAGCTCTCTCAACCACTTCCTCCTAAAGCAAAACTCGCCAAGATGCCTTGCTCTTTGATAGAACTCACAGTGATAGGTAGGCTTCTTAGGATAGGGTTGAGTTTTAGGTTTCTTGGGCTTGGTGGTGTTGGGCGTTGACTCTTTGGTGTGATAGTGTACAGGAAGAGAGTCAAGATAGGAGAGAATACTCTTCGTCTTGGAGATCCAAACAGGCTTCTTGGGTGGAGCTTTTGGTTGTTATTGGAACACTCCATCATTAGGCTGACTGACCTAAAAAGTCTTAGTGGAGTGAGTATTGGGATATCTCTGCTCTAGAGTCATCTTACTCCATTCCACTCCACGACTCAGGGAACACTCAAAGTTAGCCTTGGTGTAGGTGTAACCTACTCCAAACCCATCATGCCTCTTGAACTATTGGATCATCATGTTGTTGATAGCATAAAATGGCATCAATGATTAAGATTGTCAAAATATCAATTTTGGTAATTTGGGCCAAAAATGCACATGTCTCGGGTTAGGCCGAAGCACTACAGGGCCGAAGGACCACCGGGCTACGGGCTCCGGAAGCTTCCAGCCAGCCCACAGCCTTCGGCCAAGAGGCCTTCGGAGGCCCACTCCGCTGAAGCTTCGGCCCGAGGAGCAGACTTTGGCGGGCCTGGCCAAAGGCCCACTTTGGGTAGAGATAGAGTTAGATCTGATTCTGGCTAAGTGTTTATCTCTACGCATGATTCAGCCAAGTTATAACAGATTAGACATAGAGATTAGAAGTCTAGCGCCTATAAGTATAGGGGTGAAGCCGGTTCAGAGACCCCCCAACAAAATCAACCACAAAGCCCTAGCTTTGAATCGTATTTACTTTATCTTTACTTTTCTATAATCTTCATGTGTTTTCTTGGAAGCCCTTCGACGGCCACATCACAATAGTGGTAATCCTTGTTACTTCGCTTGTGAAGTATCCATTAATTTATGTAATAGATTGCTATTGCCTTGTTACTTCACTTGTGAAGTATCTGTTAATCTATGTAATAGATTGCTATTGCCTTGTTACTTCGCCTGTGAAGTATCCGTAATCTGCGTAACAGATTGCTACCTTCGCCACTAGTGCAACACTTAGCAGAATTCAGTCCTCGAGACGAATTGGTACTTCGAATCTCCTCTACTGCTAGTTACCTACGTTCGGAGCTACTCCGCCGGAGGTATTCGGAGCTAAGAGATCGGTTTCGGAGGTTACCAGAACATCCTTCAGTGAGATCCTGGCTTCAACTGCACGTCAACACGCTCCGCCAGCACGGTTCATCACGACAGGATTCGCCACGCTCGTACTCTGCTCCGGACGAAGCAGCACTCGCGCGTTGCGTCTAAGTCGTTACTCTGTATCGTACTGTATCGAAGACTTCGCACCGAACCTCACTGTTTGTCGGTGATTATCGCGTCCAGATCCATTCGGAGTTCATCTTCGGCCAGATCAGTCCGAACGCTGAAGGTACCCTTCGGCGGGACACTTCGCATCAGATGCCGAAGGTACCCTTCGGCGACACCCTTCACACTATACTTCGAATCAGTCAGGCTCCAATCGGTTTGCTGATTTGTTCTGTTTAATATATTTCTTTTGGCTAATTGGATTATTTTGTGTGATCTGATTACCTGGCGACTGCACCCCCCTTACCACGGTGAAGGGTAGTCGGAACGCGACGTCAGTGTTGTGTTACGCTTAGGCTTGTCCCTAAGTATCCGCACACTTTTGGATCATCGAACTGACACAAGTGTGGCGGCACGTTTTCGTGTCAACACACTTTTTGGCGACTCCGCTTGGGAGAAGCTACGCCAACATGATGGGTATGTCTACATCGGCCACCAGTACATCTATAACAAGTACTACAACTACACCATCGATGGACACCATAGGAGGCACGGATATCGACAACTACAACATCCTAACACCTACTCTTGAAGATATTCCCGCGAAAGACCGAGCAGAGATCAAGGCAAAGTTGAAGGCACTCCAAGACATCATGCTTGGGGGCTACGTCAAGACACGCGTGGGGTTCATCAAGTGTGACATCATCACCCCCGACGTTGCTCGGATATAGGTAACACCCATATCGCCTCGTTTATCTTCTTTAGAGATTGAGCAAAAAATAGCCGCATCAGTAGATCAGGCCATTTGCGCTTCGCTAGCCAACCATTTAGATTCGGTAGTTAGCTCCCAAGTAGATGCAACACTTAGGATGTTCGGCTTTACTGAGGCCGTACCATCAGCCCCTATTGCTAGTATACCTCCGGTAAGTCATGTGTACAGTAGAACCGATTGTAGCACTAGCAAGACCGTCACGTCTCCGGCCTCAACACCCGTGGCTGAGACTAGTCAATATGCGTACGGCCAAGCTAGCACCTCTTACCATGCACCACCACCACCTGCGCCAGTACAAGCCCTGCCCGTGTTGCCCGCATCATATGCACAAGTGCCTGGGCTCAAGAACGTCATATAGCTAGCGCATAGAGAAGAGGCCCATGGCTGACACGCTGATATCCCACCGCGTGTCGCGCCCCCGCACGAGAGACGTGCACAAGCAACAGGCCAAGATGACCTAGAGAAGCGAATTCGTGCACTATTTAGGGAATGCGCCGGCTTTGTGCCTAGGGGTCGAGCTAGGGTTTACCAAAGCCATATCCCGATCATTTCGATACAATACCATACCCCCGCGGCTATAGAATCCCTGAATTCACTAAGTTCAACGGCGAGGGTAGCAAAACCACACTAGAGCATGTTAGTCAATTTTTAGCACAGTGTGGAGAAGCTAGCGGGTCAGACGCTCTAAAAATTAGACTATTTTCTCTCTCACTATCCGGCACCGCTTTCATTTGCTTTTCGGATGAATTGGAAAAAAAATTCCATGATTACTTTTACAAAGGTGAGACAGAACTTAGGCTTTCACACTTACATCGGTTAGGCAGAAATCTAACAAGAACATCTCTGAGTACATCAAGCGTTTTAGGGATACTAGAAACCGATGTTTTAGCCTTAATATTTCAGAAAGGGATTTGGTGGAGCTAGCTTTTAATGGGTTACATTCTGAGATTAAAGAGAGATTAGACAACTAGAACTTCTTAGAGGTTAGCCAAGTCTTGTAGTAGGCTCTGGTCTAGTGTTGGGGGAAAATATCTCATCTTCGGGGTTATTGCCGCAACAGCATGACAGCAGATAGTGGATTTGAAGGTTTCCAGATGTCCACCTTCGAAGATACCCTGAGTCAAGCTCGAAGTACGAAGATAGGCATTAGTTCAAAGTACATCTTCGAACTAAGGTTCTGCGAGATCTTTATTGCCAGCTAAGATGGAAGATTTATCTTTTATATCATTAGATTAGTCTTTTACCATTTTAGCCCTATCAAGGGTACCGAATAGTTTCCACTACGTCGGTTGTAATAGAGGGGTAAATAGGTCTTTTCCTTAATATTTGGGCCTATAAATACCCCCCATTTCACCCTGTAATGGGGACCGAATACAAGTTATTCAATACACACATTCGAACTATTCTAAGTTATTATCCTTTCGGAGGCTTAGAACAGTTCTCTTCGCAAACACTTCGTTTGTTAGTTTCTTTTCTACAGAAACCTGTTAGCGTAATCTTTTACGCCAACAGTTGGCGCCGTCCGTGGGGAACCTAGTCCGAAAAACTTCGTTCTCGACCAACTTCTTACATCATGCCTCCTAAGCGGAGCGCACCTCGCAATCCCACTCGGAGGTCTTCTCGGATCTCCAGAGAGATACCCTTCGACACGGTTGAAGTCGGAGGGTCTTCGGCATTCCCTCCACAAACTCCGGAAGGGGCTTCTATCCCTCGAGCATACGAAGCTTCTCCACCAACCCCATCCATACTCTGACCGCCCGGAGCCCCTCCTCCACCCTCCATCCCAATCCGAACTGATCCTACCAGTTCTCAAGACCCGGAAGACCCTTCCAGAGGAGATGAAGACAATCTTGGATATATGGCCACTCAAATGGCCAACCTTCAAGCTGAAGTGGCAAGGTGGCGACAGGAAGCTGCGAGCAGGCTTCGCTCTCAAGCCACCCCAACCATCCCAGAAGTGCCCGAAGACGATGATCTTGATTATCCCGAAGCCCCGGAGAACGCCTCCTTCGATAATGAATCTCCGCTGCATCCTGAGCTGCAGAAGGTTCGCTTTGATCCAATGTTTAAAACTTCGAAGCTCTGTAAGTATGCCAGAGATGAAGATCCCGGAGAGTTCGTTCGTTCTTATGCCCTAGCAATTGAAGCTAGCGGAGGAGTTTGAGACACCATGGCGAAGTGCTTCCCTTTAGATCTTCAAGGAGTGGCGTTAAGGTGGTTCTGGTCCTTGAAGCCAGGATCAATCAATTCATGTCGCAGCTGAAGAAGAAGTTTATAAGCAATTTTCAGGGCACCTTCGTGCCTCCCATGTCAACAGGAAGCCTTTTCCAGGTGAAACAGCTCCCCGGAGAGACATTGAGGCAATATTTTAAGCGCTTCGCTCATACGAAGTCGCAAATTCGGGCACTGTCTGCATCTTCAGTAGTTGATGCAGCTCGGGAAGGCGTCAGTCATCAAGGCCTTCTGGATAAGCTTCATCGGAAAAGCATCTCCTCGGTCTCTCAGTTGATGTCATACTTCGAGGAGTATGCGAGGTCAGAAGAGGGTTGGCTTCGGAGGACTGCTGCTACTCCGTCCATATTGCAAGAAGTCAAAGTAGAAGTGAAAACTTCGGCACAGCCGCAGGAACCAGTCTTCGAAGTGCAACATGATCGGAGAAGAGGGCAAAAGCACCCTCGCTCTGAAGTCATGAATATTGCACCCCCACAGAAGTTTACACCAAGAGCTCCACAGTCTACGGGGAACAAGGCCAGCGGCTGGAGGCCGCCAGGGAAAACGGCTGGCAAAGGCCAGACCCTTTTCTGCTGTATCCATGGAGAAAATCGAAGCCATGCAACTGATACTTGCAAGGCTATACTTACCCTGAGGGAAGAGTACCTAGAGAGAACTTCGGGTCGAGGTACTACCGACCGAGTTCCAGCTGCAACGCACCCCGAGCCAGTCCAGGCTGTGGCGCGGATAGAAAACTTTGATGCTGCAAGACACCCTCCGGTGGCCAATGTTATGCCACCTCCGAAGCAAGAGGAAGGGCAAGATAGAGGAAAAAGAGTAGTTCTCCCTATCTCCGGAGGAGGTACCCTCGGAAGCATGTCCAAGAGACAGCGAAGAGAGTACATTCGGGAAGTAGGTCATATTGGGACTTCGTCATTTGCAGCTGCAATGCCGGAGTGGTCTCACGTTCCGATATCTTTTTCTGCGGAGGATGCAGCCGGTATTAAGTTCCCGCATGCAGATCCACTGGTTATCACTGCTGATATTGCGGGCACTGAAGTTCGAAGGGTGTTGATTGACGGAGGTAGTTCGGCATATATCATTTTTGTTCAAGCCTTCAATCAATTATGCATTTTCAGAAAGCATCTCCTTCCAGCGGCTCGTCCTCTGCAAGGCTTCGCAGGACCTCCGCTTGATGCACTTGGCCAAATAGGCCTGGAAGTTACCTTCGGAGAAGGTTTATTGGCCCGTACTGAGGAAGTAATCTTCGATGTTGTGGATGCCCCGTATGCTTACAACGTCATCTTCGGAAGAAGCATGCTAAACCAGTTCGGAGCTGTGGCGCATCACAATTATCTGTGCATGAAGATGCCCACACAAGCAGGAGTCCTTACAGTCTTCGGAGATCAAGCCATTGCTCGGAGGGCGGAATATGGTCATGGTCCCCCTCTTGATCCGAGGCAAGTAAACAGTGTGCAAGATAATGAAGAAATTTTTTCAGCCTCCTCCGAAGCTTCAAAGAAGTCCTTTCCGAGACCAAGTCCCGAAGGAGAGATTGCAATGAAGGTTATTGTTAAAGATGGTAAAGAGTATACATTTCAATTTGGTAAAGATTTACCTCCTGAAGTTGCAACCTCCTTGGAAAAGGTGGTAGAAGAAAATTTGGATGTCTTCGCTTGGTCTGACGAAGATATCACCGGAGTCGATCGGGATATCATTGAGCATAGTTTACTTGTAAACCCGAAGGCCCGACCTGTTCGGCAAGGACTCCGGATGATGTCCGCAGAAAGAGCTGCTCTAGCTAAGGACGAAGTTGAGAAATTGTTGAAGGCTGGGATTAACAGAGAAGTGGCTCACACAGAATGGTTAGCCAACCCAGTCTTCGTCAGAAAGAAGTCTTCCAGGAAGTGGCGCATGTGCATTGATTTCACATCCTTGAATAAAGCATGCCCACGTGACCCCTACCCCATGCCCCGAATTGATCAACTGGTTGACTCCACCGCAGGTTCGGAGTTATTAAGCTTCCTTGACGTGTATTCTGGTTATCATCAAATATGGTTGAAGCGCGAAGATGAAATCAAGACAAGCTTCGTAACTCCTTCGGGAGTCTTCTGTTATGTAAGAAGGCCCTTCGGCCTAAGAAATGCCGGGGCTACTTTTTCGAGATTAGTTGCTAAGGCTCTAGGTCATCAACTAGGTCGCAATGTGGAAGCCTATATGGATGATATTGTAATAAAGAGTGCTTTAAAGCACCAACATAGCCTAGACATAGCAGAAACATTCAATAGCCTTCGGGCATGTGGGATTCGTCTTAACCCCGAAAAATGTATATTCGGAGCTAAGGCTGGAAAGCTGTTAGGGTATTTAGTTTCAAGCAGGGGAATTGAAGCTAGCACTACTCAAATAACTGCGCTGCAAAAGATGGCTCCTCCGGAAATTTAAAGCAAGTGCAAAAGCTGACTGGGCGTCTGGCAGCACTTAGCAGGTTTTTATCAAGGTCTGCGGAGAGAAGCTTACCTATATTTAAATCACTGAAAGGGTCCGAAGATTTTGCATGGACACCGGAGTGTCAGAAAAGCTTCGAAGATATTAAAGAGTATCTCAGTAATCTTGCTACACTCACGGTGCCTACTGCAGACGAAACCTTACTCCTCTACCTTGCAGCTACAGGTTCTGCTGTCAGCGCAGTCCTTGTCAGAGAAGTGGATTTCAATGGGAAGTTGGTCCAAAATCCTGTTTATTTTGTATCCGAAGCATTATCAGGAGCGAAGACAAGATACTCCGAACTTGAGAAGTTCGTTTATGCTCTGATAATGGCTTCGAGGAAGCTAAGACATTATTTTTTGGCGCACAATGTAATTGTACCAACTTCATATCCTTTAGGAGATATGCTCCGAAGTAAGGATTCCACTGGAAGAATTGGGAAGTGGGCAGTCGAGCTAGCACCCTTTGCCATATCTTTCTTGGCAAGGACATCTATCAAATCCCAAGTCCTAGCAGACTTCGTAGCAGAATGGACTCCACCTGCAAATTTGGTTCCGGAGAAGTCAAGTGACGGAGTTTGGACTGTTTACTCCGATGGGGCTTTCCAAGCATCCGGAGCAGGCATTGGAGCAGTGTTGATTTCACCGTCAGGGCAAAGAGCAATGTACTCCGCAAGACTCAACTTTAAGTCTACCAATAATATAGGGGAGTATGAAAGGATTTTATTGGGACTCCGAAAAGCACGTGCTCTAGGGGCTACAAGAATAATTATAAAGACAGATTCTCAGATAGTAGCAGGGCACGTAGATAAAAGTTTCCAAGTTCGGCATCCACAGCTTGCAAAATACTTAGAAGAAATCCGTAAAATCGAAGCACACTTCAAGGGTATTTCCATTCGGAGTATACCAAGAGCAGAAAACGTGCAAGCGGACATCTTAGCGAAGGCTGCAGCTGGAGCTGTGGATGTGCCCGAAGAAGCTTTCTATGAGGAGCTCAATATACCTTCGGTGCAACAAATTCCCTCTGCGGAGATTCTTTGCATTCCTAGTGCAGATTGGAAAAATTCGATCATGGAACTTTTACAAGGAGGAACAAATTTTCCCGAAAAGCCACAACTGTCAAGATTAAAGCTCAGAGCAAGAAACTATCAAATAATCAACGGTATATTATACAAGGCCGGAGTATGTTCCCCTCTACTCCGATGTATATCTCAAGCCGAAGGCCAAGAAATTCTTCGAGAAATTCATGAAGGCCTTTGTGGTAGCCGTTTAGCCCCTAGAGCTTTGGCAGGAAAAACACTTCGCCAGGGGCTTTATTGGCCTACAATCACAGCTGATGCGGAGAGCTTAGTCCGCACTTGTCAAGGATGCCAGTGGATGGGTCGACGGAGTCATCACCCACCAACAGCCCTTCAAGTCATTGCTCCGGTATGGCCTATGGCCAGATGGGGTATGGATTTAATTGGTCCCTTTCCAATAGCCAAGGGAAATCTGAAGTTCGCAGTGGTAGCTATTGAATATTTTTCTAAGTGGATGGAAGCAGAACCCTTAACAGCTATCACTTCGAACAATGTACAAAAATTCTTCTGGAAGAACATCATTTGCCGGTTTGGAGTGCCTAGATACCTCACAGTTGATAATGGAACACAGTTCGACGCAGAACCCTTCAGGAAGTTTTGCGAAGATCTAGGCATTCAGCTATGTTTTGCTGCAGTGAGGCATCCTCAGTCTAATGGAGCCGTAGAGCGAGCCAATGGAAATATTTTATCAGGGCTAAATCGAAGAATAGTAGGATTAGCAAAGGGACTGTGGACCGAAGAGCTTCCGAAGATTCTGTGGTCCATTCGGACTACGCAAACAAGGTCCACAGGTTTTACTCCGTTCAGACTACTATTCGGAGATGAAGCTATGACTCCAACGGAGCTCAAAGGAGGATCTTTTCGCAGCACCAAGCCGGACATTGAAGAAGAAAGACAAGCTTCGTTAGATTTGTCAGACGAAACAAGACTTCGAGCTGTAGCAAATTTATCAAAGTATCATCAGCAGACGAAGGCTTGGTTTGACCCGAAGGTTAAGCTCAATGAACTAAGACCGGGTCATCTTGTTCTACGAAGCATTATAGCACCAGGGAAGTTAGGGAATAAATGGGAAGGTCCATACCTAATTGTCCGTTCAGGGCGCCCTGGCTCCTTTAAGTTAGCCAATTTAGAAGGTGAAGAGTTAGCACATACTTGGCATGCAGAGCACCTAAAGCGATACTTCGCATAAGGGCTCCTTGTAATTCGATTGTAATCATCTTCTAAATTAATAAAGCATATGATCCTGATAGTGCCTTCCCCTCATAGACTTCCAGCTTCCGAGTGGACGCACTGGAACCGCGGGGTCGACCGAGAGGGAAGTGTCATGAAGCTGGATTGTATTTTCGGACTTTGAACCCATAAAGTTCGAAGCTTCCGATGTGGGGGCTGGCATAATCCGGAGCCCAAGCCACCGGCTTGTAGGCATCCGTAAAAGAGCCCAAAACCACACCCTACGGAGTCCAAGCCATTGGCTGGTAGACTTCCGTAAAAAGAGCCGAAGGTGGCCAAAACCTGCGAAGTCCAAGCCATTGGCTGGTAGACTTCTGCAAAAAGAGCCGAAGGTGGCCAAAATATACGGAGTCCAAGCCATTGGCTGGTAGACATCCGTAAAAAGAGTCCAAAGAGACCATTGCAAACTCCGAACCATTGGTTCGACAGAGATCGCAAAAATAAGCCGAAGGTGGCTAAAGCAAAACAGAATTTAAGCCATGAGCTTCGAATGTCTGTTAACATAGTCCAAAGTGACAAATTTTTTAAGACACTAAAGTGTCCTGAAAGTTATCTCAAGTGATTTCTTTCATAAAACAAAGGTACTAAGTTGCCATTCTTCCGACTGCTAATAGTCGAAACCCTTTCATAAGATTTTAAAAGATCTTTAAATGACAAAGGGGCTCCGAATCCCCAAAAAATGGTACTCCGAAGTTTTTTCTTTGCGCATAACCATCTTTGAATACATTTTGAAGTTGCTTATACCCAAAGAGGGGCTAGTAAATATGGAGACAATTTTAAATCGGCATTCATTATTCAAATAAATGTGTTTACAGATTACACTATGAAAAATTGGTATCTATACCAAGAAGGAATCGGAGACCTCTTCGGTCCCTAGAGCTAGGGGTGGAACGACTAGTTCCAGCATCGGAAGTTCTAATAACTTTACGTTTAACTCTCTTCCTCCCCTTCGAAGCTCTAAAATCCTTCTGCTCTTGTTGAAGCTCAGCCCAAGTTCGAAGCCATTCGGGGCTTCTTTCCCAGCTTCTAAGATCTTTAGATCTTTTATTTCGAGCATCACCTTCGTCTTCAGACCAAATAGTGTCTTCAGAAGACGAAGTGTTTACGTTAACCTCTTTTTCTTCCTCTTTAATATAAGACAATACATCTTTGATTACTTCGGGCGCAATTACGCCGGAGTCATCTCGAGGAATTAGAAATCGAGTAGGCTGACTGCTTGAGGCTTGGTTCCGAACTTGCTTCTGGCGTTGGCCTTCGTCGATCCAAGCCTTGATCGCAGTGCGACCTTCGGCTCTCCATGAAGCTTGAAAGGCCTGCCAGGCAGCAGTTACGCCTTCGGAAGGAGTTAGAAGCCGCTCGTCGTCGAAGGTTATAGGGCCCTCTGCGCTCGGAGTGATTGTTCGGCCAAAGTCCTCATAGTAACGAAGTAGTCCGAGGGCAGACACTTGTCCGGAGAGTTCTCCGTAACGAATGCCTGCCGTCTTCATTTGCTTCGCTGCTCCTTGGATCCTTTTTAACCGGCGCAGCAGAGTGACGTTGTCATCTGAAGGAAGTGATCCAGTAGTACCGAAGTACTCCAGAACACCTAGCATCTGTTCTATGACCTCCGTAGCTACCTTCTCGGACTTAAGCTTTTCTTCAATCAATGCATCCTTGCTCGAAGTCGTTTCTTCTAGAACTCCGGAAAGCCTAGCATTCTCCGTAGTTAAAGTATTCTTTTGATTTAGGAGTTGGCTAGCTTCCTCTTGGAGCCTCACAAGTTCGGACCCAGCATTGGCATGCTCCAACTGCACCCTTTCGATTTCCGGTCGAAGCACGATCCTTTCTGCTTCGAGCTCTTTATTTGCAACCTCCAAACCCTGTCTGGCCCTACGGTCCGTCGAAATCACATTATTCATTTGAACTACTCTAGCTTCGGAGAAAGACAAGTTGCGCTTAAGAGCTTCATTTTCTTCCCGAAGCTGAGCAATTTCATTTTCGCCTGATAAAGTTGCAGCGCGGGCCAAGACCGCTTGCTAAGAAAAGAAAAAACTAAAGTAAGAAACTATTCATGTATAATTTGCTATTGGTTCGAAGGTGTTCCGTACCTGGTGGGCTACTCGTTCCATGGCAACGTTTAGCTCCGAACTCTTCGCCCTGCTTAAAATTGCTACCAGCTCTGTCTCCCCAACTTCGCGACTGACTCGACCTAAAGGTTTGAGCAGAGTCCGAGGCCCGGTTCTTTGCTCCAAAAAAGGAGTTAAAAGAGGGAGCATTGCTGAAGCTTCTTGGTCATCCCTGCTTGGTGAAGCTCCGGAGCGTTCTCCTGAGGTCCTTGGAGCTTCAGTAGATGGCCCCCCCTCAGTAGATTGACCTTCGTTTGTTGATTCAGATGAAGTTGATCCTTGAGCGGGGAGAGGTTCTATTTGCCTTTTACCCCTTCCAGGACCCTGTTGAGCGACCTCCGGGTGAGGCTCTGAAGTTGTCGAAGGCCCTTGAATTGGATCTTTGCGATGTACTTCTACAGAAGGGGGCTCTGCAAAAGCAAAGGTATTATACATTGTATAATTTTGCAGAAAATAATAAGAGAATTATGCGAAGTTTACCCTCGACATTCTGGGGGCGATCGAGCATCGGACTGCTCGGAGGATCAAAGGTGAGGTCTTCGTCTGAATCCAAAGTTAAAACTTCAACTGCCGGAGTATCTCCGTGAGCAGTCCTCCCTTCATCCACAACTGAAGTTGTATCAACTTCAACTTCACCTTCACCCGCAGGGGCTTCGACTTGCTCTTCCTCTTGAGCATCCAAAGTTCTCACTTCTTTAATGTTAGCCTGAGATTCCGGCATACCTGCAGTATCTTCAATGTGAATATCTTTTTGAGCCGCATCTTCATCAATCAACCTCACTAATAGTTTACCTTCATCTTCTTTAGAACCGGAGGTTGAGGTTCTTGGGCTCGGAGATGCAGGTTTTCTAGGCTTCCGAGCCACCTTCTTTACTGGAGTCTTTGCGGAGCTCGAAGTCCCAGCTTCGGCTATCCTCTTCTTGGGTCCTTTCTCCTAAGGCACCCAGTCCATCAGAGGGGGCGGAGTCATCTCCAACATTCCCCATACTCTGTTAAACCTCTCCCAACTCCCGACCATTTTAACTCTCCATTCTTTTTCAGTCGGAGTTGGGGCACCCAAAATCTTCTCCGAAGCCCTTATAATTTGCTCTGAAGTAATAGGGGCTGAAGAAGCTAAAAAATAAATAAATCAAGTTAGTCTTTCTTCGAAGTAAATATGTATAATACATGTTGGTTTCGAAGTTACCTGCAGGGCTCGAAGTCAAGTTAATCTTGCGGAGACCGCCTTCCGAATCATCCTCGAAGACGATAGGCCAGTTGGCCATCAGCGGAGAAATTTGCAGACCAATGAATTCTTCGGCTAAGTCTCGCATGCTTAACCTTCGGCTAATCTTCTGAAGCAGGTTGACGCGGGCTTCGAGCTGACCTTCGTTGGGCTGCACTAAGGCTTCCTTCCGGAATTGGATTTCTTTAAGGGGTCCGGCCAGAGGACTGCTTGCCCCAACTTCAGCATAAAACCATCTCAGAACCCAATCAGTATACCATCTAGCATTGATGGCCTTGGCCGGAAACTGAAGGGCATACTCATCTCGAAGCCTAAAGTTGATACTACCGAAGGCTACTACTACTTTTTCACCTCCGGAGCGTACGAAGGTCTTTGGTTGGCATGTAGCCCTGTGTAATGCAGCGAAGATCTCTGCCCTACCTTCACAACCTTCGGCTCTCAAGGCCCATTCGAAGATAGCCAGTCTAGCTAACGCATTCGGAGATAACTGAGGGAGGGTGACATGGAATAGATCAAGTACCTCCGCCAGGAAGTCTACTCCAGGAAGGCCCAAGCCAGGTTCGAAGAAGGCTTCGAATACAACTACTTCTCCGGGTCTTGGTGACGGAATCATTTCTTTGCCTGGCTTCCGGATCATAACTCCAGTATTAATTTTCCCTTCTACTGCGATTGCCAATGACTCTCTCTTGCAGGTAGAAGGCCCCAATTGGAAAGATTGATCCAAGTATTTTGTTGATGGCGGGCAGAGACCTTGGTCATCGATGATTTGGGGATTTCTCCCTCCTGCCGCCATGGATGTCATTGCCGGTGCCGGAGGTGCCGCCGCCAACGCTGCCGCCGCTGCTGCTGCAGCCGCCTGCTGCCGGGCCAAAGCCGACGGAGGTGCAGATCCTTTAGTCTTCACCATTGCGGTCGCTGGATTGCTTTGAAGAAATGGAGGCTAGGGCTCAAAGAACTCAAGGGGCTAAAAAGTGTTTGATTGCGAGAAAGCGGTGAAAAGGTAACCGGGTAAGTTCTAGGCCTTCTATTTATAGCCTAGATTTCACTTTTTTACCGTTAGTCCATGTCGTTTCGCATTCCTGCCGTTACTTCTTTCCGAGATTAGCGCTTGCTACAGTTTCCGTTAGAAACAAAAAACTAACGGCTATTTTCTCTAAGTCTAAAAAGACTTTCGAACTTCCTAAGTCGGTTCTAAGATAGTTAGAAAAGCAATTATCGTAAGACTGATTCGGAGTTTATATCTTCATGCATTTCGGAGATGAACTAAAAACCAATAACCCCTATGTTTGGTTATTTTTTCCTTCCATATACTGCTCTCCTAACGTTATAGGTTGAACGGAGAAGCATATTCGAGGGGCTACTGTTGGGGGAAAATATCTCATCTTCGGGGTTATTGCCGCAACAGCATGACAGCAGATAGTGGATTCGAAGGTTTCCAGACGTCCACATTCGAAGATACCCTGAGTCAAGCTCGAAGTACGAAGATAGGCATTAGTTCGAAGTACATCTTCGAACTAAGGTTCTGCGAGATCTTTATTGCCAGCTAAGATGGAAGATTTATCTTTTTTATCATTAGATTAGTCTTTTACCATTTTAGCCATATCAAGGGTACCGAATAGTTTCCACTATGTCGGTTGTAATAGAGGGGTAAATAGGTCTTTTCCTTAATATTTGGGCCTATAAATACCCCCCATTTCACCCTGTAATGGGGACCGAATACAAGTTATTCAATACACACATTCGAACTATTCTAAGTTATTATCCTTTCGGAGGCTTAGAACAGTTCTCTTCGCAAACACTTCGTTTGTTAGTTTCTTTTCTACAAAAACCTGTTAGCGTAATCTTTTACGCCAACATCTAGGAAGGCCGAACCAAAGATAAAAAGTTTATTAAGACGTTTAATAAGCCTTGGGCTGAAATCCACGTCATGGAACACTCCGATGAGGAGGAGTCAGAAGAGGAGGATTCGGCCGACATGTACGTGACCAAATGGGTTTGGAATGCTAAGAGTAAACCTATCACGTGCTCCAAGTTACGACTGTCTCCAACGAAGAATCGGCCTAGTGAGGTCAAGTACTCATTTGACATAACTAAGTGTGATAAAATATTTGATTTTATCTTAAAGAACCAGCTTCTCAGGTTGCCTAAAGGCCAAGTCATTTCATCTGCTAATGAGTTGAAGAAACACCAATACTGTAAGTGGCATGACTCGCATTCCCATAATACTAACAACAGCAATATTTTTCGATGGCAGGTTCAATCGGCCATAGAAGAAGGACAATTGAAAATAGACCACAATCCAAAGATGAAGCTAGACAAAGATCCCTTCCCTGTGAACACCATCGACCTCGGCGAGAAGAAGATGTTGATTCGGCGAGAACAGGCCGAGTTGATTAGAGGGAAGGCGATAATTGTTGGAGAACCACGCATGCACACACTCATACCTAAGAACCCCGAGGTGGGAGTGTGGAAACAAAACATTAGCATCCCTTCGGCTAAGGCTCGCAAGAAGCCAAAGGTAACATACAAGATGCTGTTGAACAAGCATCAAAGAAAGGACAAGGAAGCAGCCCCCCGCGCTAAAAAAACTAAGTCAGCCGAAGGGCCAAGGCGTATGGAGGGTGGCTCCGGACCACAGTGTCCAAGCCCTCCTCATGATGGTTTCGAATCGCAATGGTCGGACCCTCCGCACGGTGACTTCGGGCGGTAGTGGTCTAACACCCCCTATGGTGGCTTCAGACAGCAATGGCCGAAACCTCCGTACAGTAGCTTCGGACCCTAGTGGCCGAACCCCATGCGGAGCGAGTTTGGCTCCCAATGGCCGAACCCCACACCACTCTAGACGAACCCTTCGATAGGAGGCTTCGGCCCGTACTTGCCGAACGTACCTCCAGTCTGGCATGACCCCTCACTGATATGGTCTGAGACACCGTCGACTCTGCCAAACCCTCCTCCGGGTAACGGGTTCGGATCACAGTGGGCAAGGCCAGTGGAGCCACCGATGCCTCCACCGTACAACTGGGCGGGCACTCCGTGGGCTCCATATGTATCATAGCCGGAGTACCCTCCGCAACTTAACATTGTGCCTTGTTTTCCTTCAGAGTATTATGAATGGCAGGGACAAACAGACACAATGGAGGGAGGCATCATCCATAGGTTGTCTGTAGTACCTCCGAGCCGGCTCAGCGAAGTCAAAAGATACGGGCGCGAAGGGGCAAAGGACAGGGATTCTGAAGCTATCACGGTTAGAGTAGGGTCTCAAGAGGTCCCAATCCCGAAGGCCCCATCACCGAAGTCTGACGGAAGTAATTCCCCTGCTTCGGCCAAAGCCCGCGCCGGAGCCTAGTCCGATTAGCTGAATTTAGCCGGTCCGATTGCCGGGGTCCGCAGCGAAGGCTCCTCCGAATACAGTGTGCACGA
The DNA here is from genome assembly GCA_019279435.1 of Zizania palustris. Classification (NCBI taxonomy): domain Eukaryota; kingdom Viridiplantae; phylum Streptophyta; class Magnoliopsida; order Poales; family Poaceae; genus Zizania; species Zizania palustris. The sequence goes on along the minus strand of JAAALK010000287.1, from coordinate 83,116,282 downwards.
GGCCGAGGTGGGCAGTACCACTTCAGCTAGAGTTGATAGGAACCAGGCAGTGGCACCTTGCACCAAGCCACAACCCTCTTGGGCACCTCCAGGCATGTCCAAATCACAAAAGAGGCGTCTACAATGACTACGGGCATAAGAGATGCGCGAGAAGAAGGCCGAGGACGAGCGCGACGCTATGTTTGAAGAAATCCTCCCTTGACCAACTATGAGACAGATATGGAGAGTTAAGCCGATTGAGATAACCAATCCGGCTCCTAGTCCAAGCAACGATGAGGAAGACATGCTCGATGACGAATACTCACCTGTCTCGGAGGTGCCCGCACCCTAGGCGATGGACATCAATGTCATCATGCTGCCCGCCGAATTCGCTCTACCACAGGATTAGGCTCAGGTCGCTCAGTTGAACCTCGGCCCGCGCAACGCTGTTTTTGAGAAGCCCAAGGACTCGGCTTGCCATCTAAAGCCTCTCTACGTCAGAGGTCACATTGACAGAAAGCCGATTTCCCAGATGCTTGTTGACGGTGGTGCCACTATTAACTTAATGCCTTACTCGCTATTGAAGAAACTTTGCAGGGACGAGGATGATCTTAAGAAGACAAACTTGATGCTCAACGGCTTCAACGGTGAGAGTTCCGAGGCCAAAGGCATGCTCTCCATGGAGTTGACAGTAGGCAACAAGACATTGCCAAGAACATTCTTCGTCGTCGACATACAAGGTAACTACAGCCTGCTGCTTGGGCGCGACTGGATTCATGAAAATTGCTGCATTCCTTCTACTCTACACCAATGCATAATTCAGTGGGATGGCGATGAAGTAGAAGTCATACTCGTAGACACTTCAGCCCAAGTGGCATTGGGGCCGATGTGTCGGTTGACGCCGTTCACAACAAGGTAGAGTGTCTGTCAGGTAGAGATCTTTTGGATTACGATTTTTTCAGCGTGTCTAGAGGACGTTTTGTACCAGTGTCTGTAAAGCCGGCTGGTGTGGCATGGCTGTTTTATATTAGTAGTCATGTCTAGCAAGAGTAATGTGGATTTGCTAAAGTCTCGTGTAGAGCAGTATCGATCTACTAAAGACAGTATTGCCGAGGCCATCGAGGACTTTAGCAAAGTAGAGAAATTAGGACAAGGTTTTGTGTCGGCCGATCCCTTAGAAGAAGTTGACATAGGTGATGGTAGCATCCCGAGGCCGACTTTTGTAAACCAACATTTACAGCCTGATGAAAAGGCCGAAGTAATAAAATTACTTCGGTTGTATGTTGATTGTTTCGCATGGGAATATAGCGAGATGCCAGGGCTAAGCCGCGAGCTCGTGGAGCATCGGCTGCCCATCAAGTCCGGATTTAGGCCTTACAAGCAGCCTCCCCGCCTCTTTAACTCGGCCATCTATGACCGAGTTAAAGAAGAAGTGGAGCGACTACTCAAGGCTGAATTTATTAGGCCGTGCAGGTACGCGGAATGGGTTGCTAATATTGTGCCTGTAGAGAAGAAAGGGAGCAGCAAGATTTGGGTGTGCATTGATTTCAGGGATCTTAACAGAACCACTCCAAAGGACGAGTATCCATTGCCGATAGCCGACATGCTGATCAACGATGCTTCAGGACACAAGGTACTAAGTTTTCTTGATGGCAATGCAGGTTATAATCAAATCTTTATGGCCGAAGAGGACATCTACAAGACTGCCTTTCGATGCCCTAGTTTTGTCGGTTTATTCGAGTGGGTCGTTATGACTTTTAGTTTGAAAAATGTCGGCGCCACGTATTAGCATGCTATGATCCTGATCTTTCATGACTTGCTAGGAGTTATTCTAGAAGTCTACATTGATGATGTTGTAGTCAAATCGGACGCTATGGGAAACCATTTAGCTGATTTGAACCCACTCAAGTGTGCTTTTGCCGTGTCGGCGGGTAAGTTCTTAGGTTTCACTATTCATGAAAGATGCATAGAGATTGATCCTAAGAGGCTTGAGAAAATTAGAAACGTTACGGCACCGACATGCAAAAAAGATGTGCAAAAAAGATTGACTCCGGCTAAAAAACGAGGTCGAGTTCACTTGGGGGGCAAGCCAGCAAAGCGCCATTGAGAAAATCAAGGAGTGCTTGTCATCACCGCCCGTGGTGAGAGCACCCAAAGCCGAGATTCCGTTTTGCCTGTACATCACTGCTGAAGATAGTGTGATCAGGGTCGTGCTAACCCAGGAGGTAGAAGGACAAGAGTACATCATCACGTTCTTGAGTCGCCCCCTGCTAGACACCGAGACTAGGTACGCATTTGTGGAACACTTGTGTTTATCACTTTACTACGCGTGTACCAAATTGCGCCACTATCTTCTCCCTATTACATGTGTTGTTGTTTGCCAAACCGATGTTAGAAAACACATGTGGCAAAAGCCGATTCTAAGTGGAAGAATCGAAAAGGGGGCTTACACTTTGATTGAATATGATTTGGCCTATGAACCCCTAAGAGCTATGAAAGGCCAGATCGTAGCCAACTTTATAGTTGATCACCACATAGACGTCAGTTGGAGCGACAATGTTGCTTTGATTGAGGTAATACCGTGGAAACTTTACTTTGATGGTTCAGCTTGCAAAAATGGCCAAGGTATTGGAGTGGTTCTCATATCACCTTGCGGAGCACACTTTGAAACCTCGGCTCGGTTAGAATTTCCCTCTACCAACAACCAAGCAGAATATGAGGCATTACTGCTAGGGCTTGAATTGTTAGAATCCATGGGTATTAAACATGTCCATGCGCATGGTGATTCCCTGTTAGTGATGCAACAAGTGGCTAAGAGTGCTCAATGTTTTAATGGATTGCTAAACAGTTACTTGGATAAGTGCCTGGACATAATTGCTACTTTTGATGACTTCAAAATTTCTCATGTGTCAAGAGAGGCCAATTCAGCTACAAAGGATTTGGCTCAGCAAGCATCTGGTTACCAAGTCAGGAGAGGAAAATTTTCTGTACAGGAGAAGCCAATGTTTGGTCTCACTACCGAAACCAGTGACTTCGGAGAGGCGCACCCTCCGGGTCGGACCCCTCCGGCTGCCGGAGACTACCGTGCGCCGAGGTCCCGGGACTAGAGTACTACGCTCGCCGAAGGGTCTGGCACAACGGAAACCATGAGCCGAAGTCCTCAGGATGATGAGGGTTTCCAGGAGCCAGAACCCTTCGGCAGGGGTCTTCGGCTTGATGCGTTCCATGCAGCCAGTCCAGCCAGGCTTCGGCACAAGCAAGAAGAGCTCGGGGGGGCACCCCGAAATCTGTAGCATAGATATTTTTTTAGGGAGTGAGCTAGCGAAACCCTCAGAAGTCCACAGAGGCGATTGGAGAACTCCAATCGTCCAATATTTGAGAGACCCTAGCCAGAGGGTTCATCAGAATGTTCGGCGACAAGCGTTTAAATTTGTGTTACTAGACGACACACTGTATCGCCGAACCATTGACGGAGTACTGTTAAAGTGTCTAGACCATGAACAATCCTAGGTGGCTACGGGAGAAGTCCATGAAGGACTTTCTGGCACTCATCAGTCGGCCCAAAAAATGAGTTGGATGCTCAAAAGAGTGGGTTTCTACTGGCCGACTATGACTGAGGATTGTTTTATGTATTATAGAGGGTGTGAAGCATGTTAGAAGTTTGGCAATATTCAATTGGCTCCTGCTTCATTACTTAACCGTATTGTCAAGCCATGGCCGTTCCGAGGGGCATCGATTCGTGTTGATGGCGACGGATTACTTCACCAAGTGGACCGAGGCCGTACCTCTCAAGAAAATTACTTGGTTTGGAATACGATTTTACCCTTAGGCACTAAGAGTCCCAAGTTTGGTAAATTGTCGCCTAGTTGGGAAGGCCCTTTCAAAATAGCCGAAATTGCTCCTGGCATGCATATGGGTTAGAATCTCTACAAGGAGAGCGTTTTCGAAGATCTTTGAATAGTATATACTTGAAAAGGTATTTCCCTATTGTGTGGCAAACAGCTTAAAGGATGTCGAAAGGTCGAAATGGAAGGTATCGTCTTTAGCCCGTTGTGCTTTCAGTTCACTTAGTTCACTAAAAGGCAGGGGGCATGTGTTGATAGCAAAAAATGGCATCAATGATTAAGATTGTCAAAATATTAATTTTGGTAATTTGGGCCGAAAATGAACATGTCCCGGGTTAGGCCGAAGCCCTACAGGGTCGAAGGACCACTCGGTTACAGGCTCCGGAACCTTCTAGCCATCCCACAGCCTTCAGCCAGGAGGCCTTCGGAGGCCCACTCCGCCGAAGCTTCGGCTCAAGGAGCAGACTTCGGCGGGCCTAGACGAAGTCCCACTTCGGCAAGAGATAGAGTTAGATCTGATTCTGGCTAAGTGTTTATCTCTACGCGTGATTCAGCCGAGTCATAAAAGATTAGACTTAGAGATTATAAGTCTAGCCCCTATAAGTATAGGGGCGAAGCCAGTTTAGAGACTCCCGAACAAAATCAACCACAAAGCCCTATCTTTGATTCGTATTTACTATATCTTTACTTTTCTGTACTCTTCATGGGTTTGCCTAGAAGCCATCCGACGACCACTTCAGAATAGTGGTAATCCTTATTACTTCCCTTGTGAAGTATCCGTTATTCTACGTAATAGATTGCTATCACCTTGTTACTTCGCTTGTGAAGTATCCGTTAATCTACGTAATAGATTGCTATCGCCTAGTTACTTCGCCTGTAAAGTATCCGCTAATCTGCGTAACAGATTGCTACCTTCACCACTAGTGCAACACTTAGAAGAATTCGGTCCTCGGGCCGAATTGGTACTTCGAATCTTCTCTACTGCATGTTACCTACGTTCGGAGCTACTCCGCCGGTGGTATTCGGAGCTAAGATATCGGTTTCAGAGGTTACTAGAACATCCTTCGGTGAGATCCCTGCTTCGACTGCAAATCAACACGCTCCGCCGGCACGCTTCAACATGACAGGATTTTCCACGCTCGTACTCCGCTCTAAACGAAGCAGCACTCATGCATTGCATCTACGTCATTATTCTGTATCGTACTGTATTGGAGACTTCGCACCGAACATCGCTATTCGGAGGTGATTGTTGCATCCAGATCCGTTCGGAGTTCATCTTTGGCTACATCAGTACGAACGCCGAATGTACCCTTTAGCGGGACACTTCGCATCAGACTCCGAAGGTACCCTTCAGCGACACCCTTCGCACTATACTTCGAATCAGTCAGGCTCCGGTCGGTTTGCTGATTTGTTTTGTTTAATATATTTCTTTCGGCTATTGGATTATTTTGTGTGATCTGATTACCTGGCGACCCCAGCCCCCTTACCACGGTGAAGGGTAGTTAGAATATGACGTCCGTGTTGTGTTACGCTTAGGCTTGTCCCTAAGTATCCACACACTTTTGGATTGTCGATCTGACCCAAGTGCGGGGGCACGTTTTCGTGTCAACACATGCCTAACTGAGGCTCTCTGGCACTCACCCAACTCAAGATCTGACGGAGATAAGAGTTCTCATTTCGTGGATCAACTAACTTCTCTCTCAAGGAATCTAGTACCTCCACCTAAGATAAGAAGATCTCACATTCTCCATCAATCTGAACAAACTTCTCAAGCTTTTGGACCTCAACTTTTATCTTGATCATATCCATCATCAGAGACAAGTAGTTCTCGCAGATTATTGGTGGAACTAACAAGGTCTTAAGCTCAATCTTGGTCTGCTCTAACTCTCAAGCCCTCGACTGCTCATCAACCTTCTCTCTCAGCTCAACTAGGTCAGCTAAATGGGATGGGCAGTCACTACAAGTATGACAGTTGAGGCATGAGTATCTTTCAACTCCAGCTGAGCGCTTTCAAGCTTAGTGTCCAAAGCGTCTCTCTCATCTACAATCTCGGTGAACCACTTGTAGGACCGAAAGTAGCGACCAGAGGGGGGGTGAATGGGCGCCTAAAAAATTCTTGCTAAACTACGATCTAATCCCAACACCCAAACAAACTTAAGCTAGACGCAAATTATTAGCAAAGCAAAATAAAGGAACTAAAGTTGTCTAGCCTAAAAATGACTGGTGTCTTAATTAAAAAGATATTAAAGATAAACTAACTAGAAATACTACAGTAAATAAAAACACCTAGATATATCACGAAATATTTATATTGCAGTCTAGAAATAAACTACTAATTAAATTAATAAAGCATGGATCATCCAGAAATTAATTCAAAAATAAAACTAAAACATTTTATGTAAATCTAGAATAAAAATATTACTCCGACTAATAAAAATAATATATATAATAATATTTGTTTTTTTATTTATATATGAGCAGATTAAAAAAACTTAAACAAATACTACGAGATAACTAATAAAATTTTAGCAGAAAAATTATACTACGAAAATACTAACTAGATTTAAAATAGCTGAAAAATAGGAGATTAAAATATACCTGCATCGAAGTGCGTGACGTGAGTGTGACAACACGGTTGGTCACCGCGCAATGTTTCTGGCCAAAAAAAAATTTGATTCACGTGCCGAGGGCCCTGCTGTTCGCCATGATCCCTGTTGCTACCGTGGGGCCCGCTTGCATCAGCCACTTCCGTGGCACGCCAGGAGAAAAAGTTTTGAGCCACGCGCCGTGTTCTCCCACCGCACCGCCGTGGGCCCCGCTCATAGATTGGCCGGCGTGCAGCTGCTAATCGCCTGTGGCTTTCTGCTGCCGGCTGAAAAACTGCCCGCTGGAATTCGCGTGCCGCTGCAGAGCTCCACGTCCAAAGCCACCGCCCGTTCACCTCCGTGATGCAGATCGAACTATAGAGAAAAAATAGTAGATGAAAACTGATTGGTGAACTGAAAATTAATATCGTGATAATGACAGTGACCCTATCTCTAGGGGGTAGGGGCCTATTTATAAGCGACTCCTAATACATGAAAAAGACTAATTTACCCTTAGGGTAAATTACACTAACTCTAAAATAAGATATGAAATTACTAAAATACCCTTGGAAAAATCAACTGACACAAATAAAAATATTCTGGACTTAAAAACTAAATATTAATATCCTAAAAACAAAATAATCATAGGTTTTCAGTTTTGCGCCGAAACTAACAAAGTGTCCACCGTCTTCGCACTGGGTACCCGGATTGGGCTGACCCGACCCCGCAGCTTCCTCAGCCCGACAATCGCTCGCCACCCGTGTACTTGAGTCAAACCCAGTCAACAGACCAGTGGATCCTCTACCGCTCCTAGCCCATGTACCCAGATTGGGCCAGCCCGACTCCGCGGCTCCTCTGCCCGGCTGTCGCTCGCTGCCCGTATACCTGAGTCACACGCGCCTTAGACATGGCAGGTCTTCATGTCTCTTTCTTTGACTTCCGTTGACAATCACTCATCACATCTGGAGTATAAAACCCATGTTCTTCAACATGGTTTCTCAACCTGGACTTTAGAGAGGTCAGGTCACTCAACAATACCTCACAGTTTGGGTGCTCACTACTCTAACCCAAGCAAGGGAAAGAATATAGACTCTCAATCTTGCTAATGGCCATAGCAAGCTAACTCTGTAGCTCATCTACCCTCTTCTTAACCTTGGTATGTAGTTTCTCCTGATACTTCAACTCCTAATGATTTTATTCTAGTAATCCAACAACTTCTTGCTCATAAGAATATACCTTCTCATCGTCATCATCAGAGTTGTCAAAGGATCCCTTGTCTCCTTTATCCCCAAGAGCTATTGAGCATATGCTCTTGTGGTACCTTTGGCTGCGATGCGAGCGAGTCCTTAGCTTGTCACCGAAAGCCATGAAGCAGAGGCCAACTGGATCATCCATGTCCATCTCCTTCCCCTTCTTGATCACGATCTCCTTATCGCTTAAGCTTGATGAAGAAGAATATAATGAATGCTTAGAGTAGCTCCTCTCCACCTCGGCAAAGAAGGCCTTGTCTCACTTCTTGTTCTCGCGCCAGTAGTCCATCAGGGCTGATGAGGACATCCCAAGGGTGATACATGCACACCTGAGTACCATGGACTGATGACTCATGCTCTAATTCATCAACTTAATGATCGGGTGAGTTAGCTCCTTGTTACTAAGGTCGATACGCCAATGAATGGATTACTATGTTCCGGTTACGATTGTATTATACTCAAGAACATGGTAGAAGAAATGATGGATGGCTGTTTGTCATCGGATCACAATCGGCATTGGCATCCATCGGCATAAGCCATCGGGCCAATTGCCAGCACCATCGGCCAATCACCATCGATTTTGGCAATCACGATGATCTCCATTAGCCATTGGGCTGATCTACTAACCACCGACTACCGACTGCTTCTAACATACAACTACCACTCGACCCACATTTGACAACTGAATACTACACCTATCAGCATTGGCCACCACTCGGATGATGGCCTCCTTCCGTCATCGAGCCGATAAGCGTATGAAGCCATTGATTGGGAGCAAGGCGTGCGACTAAGCTAAGTCAGAATCTGTTAGGATTGAGTCCTTCTGGGCACGGGCCATACCCCTAGGGCATAGCCCCTACCATGGGTCCTATAAACCTTATAAATATTTGGAAGCCGCGACAGTTAGGGTTCAATTTTTCTTAGATTATTCTGCCGCCACATTTTCACTGTGTATCGGTTTGTAAAACCCTAAACCTCGAATCTTCAGATTATCATATTAAATTTTAGATTGCGTTTACCTTGTTCTTACAAAGTTCTATGATTAATTTGCAGGATCAAAACCTTCGTGGTGAGGTCGAATACGTGAAAGCATGGTTGATAATGACTAGATGAGAGGGTGTAGCAACTGCAAGGTTTCGATCTCTGACCGGAAGTATTAAAGCGTGAACGTCCACTCATCGCCTCAATCATACGTATTGGAAGATCGGGCCATCCCTTTGTATGTCCCCGTGCTCATCAAGTGGTATCAGAGCGAAGGTTTCCCATTAGGTATCAATATATCTATGTTGATTTCTTCTATCCATGGTCTAGAAAAAGCCACACAAAAAATATTTCATTGTTTTGTGTTAGTTTGATTTTTCGTTGTCTCCAAACCCTCTTGAGCCTTTTTTCGCCAGATTGATCTAAGTCTTGCTTTGTTCAGTTTGAGTCCTATGTTCATGTCTTGTTGTTGGTTTAGAGTCGTGTTCTTAAGTCTAGTTTGAGTTTGTGTTTTGTCTTCTATTTCCTACTAACGATGGCAGGACAGATCACCGATTTCTAGGACTTCACGTCTAAGGAAGAACTTCAATGGATCGAAGGGAAGTTTGATGCTACCATGAATGACATGTATCTAAGCATCCAAGCCTTAGCCAGGACTATCGCAACTCTCATGGGTAACTATTGGTGCCATGATTAGGTAAAGCCTAAAGCCCACCAAGGATGTCATACGGTCAACGAAAGTCAAAATAGTCGAGTCGAAGATAGTCAAAAGAAGCATGTTGATAGCGCATGGGGGTTCCCGATCTTCCATCAGGATGATAAACACGATTTGGGGAAATATCAACGTTGGCAATCTAGTTTCTGATCAGAACTGATCCAAAACCAGCAATCGCTACACCACATCTTTGTTGGTTAACAACCATGCGCAAACACGATTGACCTCGCAAAGAAGACTTGTCTCTTCCTGCGAATCGAGAACACAAGAAAGAACACGGAAATGCAATCTGAAATTTCCAGATAATAGTTGAAGAACTCAAGTTGGGGTTTAACAAACCGATTCATGGCGAAACTGCAATAGAAGATTAATCAAAGAAAAAGCCAAACCCTAGCAATGGCGTCTATCGCCTATTTATAGGGTTTACAAGACATGGAATGCATGGGCCTAACATAGGGATATGGGCTATGCCTGACTCTGACCCTACATAGTTCTGAACACAACTCAAGACTGGACTCAGTGCCTCCCGATTGGTGGCTCCTAAGACGGTGCTTAACCGATAGAAGACGTCAATCGGCCAGGTGGAGTCAATAGTTGATGGATGATGATTGGAGTCATCTGAATTATAGGTGGTCCGAGGACATGGGCTGATGGGTAGTCGATGGTTGAAGTTGGGTGAGCAGCGGTTGGACTTCTGAGTGGTGGAGACGATCGGCCGATTGGCAAGTACCGAAGTGGCCAATTGAATGCCGATGATTAGTGGCTGAATCGGCCGATTGGTGGAGTTAATCAGCTAACTAGTCTAGAAGTGTCACTCCCATATTCCTAAGGATCAAAGTATTTCTCATAAGTAGCATCCCATCATTGAGCATATTAGTATGGATAGAATGAAATGACCACACCTCATAATGTAATTTCCGAGCAAGTCACGAGTAATCGTTTTTGGAATGATATAGTGAGGTGTGTTTTCAACATTGTGGGAGATGTCCCCATCATCCTCACTTCTTCAATTAGAGTCGTCCTCGACTCAAGTTCATCTTCATGTCCAAGGTAAGGCTTCAAATCTAAAATGTTAAAGGTGGGACTAACTCCAAAATCTATAGGTAACTCATGATGGTAAGCATTGTCATTAATTTTCTTAATTATCTTGAAAGAACCATCAGCATGAGGCATCAACATAGATTTTCACAAATCTAGAAATCGATCATTACACAAGTGTAACTAGACAAGATCTCTAGTTTCGAAAAATAGAGGTTGACTGCCCTTACTTCATGCATGCTTACCTTTTAGTCATCTTTTCAATGTTTTCCTTAGTTGTGGCTGGTAATGTTTGAATAAAATCAGCACGAGCCGCAACATATAAGTGTACTTTTTCAGAAATGTGTAGTGGCAAAAGATCGATGGGTGCACAGGGGTTAAAGCCATGCACAACCTGAAAAGGGCTCACCTTTGTGGTAGAATGTATCGATCGATTGTATGCAAACTCCACTTGAGGTAGACATTCTTCCCACATCTTTAATTTTTTCTTTAATATAGCCCGTAACATGGCCGATAGTGTACGATTGACTACCTCAGTTTGTCCATCGATCTGTGGGTGGCATGTGGTGGAGAAAAGTAGCTTGGTCCCAACTTGTTCCATAAGCTTCTCTAGAAGTGGCCTAAGAACATCGCATCTCGGTCGAAGACAATGGTGTTAGGCACTCCATGTAGGCGAATGATTTCTCTGAAAACAAATCAGCAATGTTTTTAGAATCATCGCTGTTATGATAGGGAATAAAATATGCCATTTTTGAGAAATGATCGACCACTACAAATATACCATCCTTTCCCCTTTTTGTCTGCGGTAGTCCCAGTACGAAATCCATCGATATATCTTCCCATGGAATGCTAGAAATTGGAAGGGGCATATAAAGTCCGAAAGGATTTAGTCGTGACTTAGCTTTGTTACAAGTAGTGCAACGGGAGATGTAGCACTCGACATCTCGCCACATATTTGACTAAAAGAAGTGTGTCTACAACACGTTATCTGTTTTCTTTGCTCCAAGATGTCCCATCAAACAACCTCCATGAGCTTCCTGCGAGAATAAAAGGCGAATGGAGCTAGCTAAGATGCATAACTTGTTAGCTCGGTACAACAATCCCTCATTCAACACATACTTATTCCAAGCTCGGAGTTCCCTGCAATTTTCAAAGGCTTCCTTGAAATTTAAATCAGTGTAATACAATTTTAAGATCAAGCTGATTTAGCATAGTTAAGCGCCTAGATAGGGCATCAACAATGACATTATCTTTTCGACATTTATGTTTGATGATATATGGAAAAGATTCTATGAACTCAACCTATTTTGCATGTCTCGTATTCAGCTTCACTTGGTGTTGACATGAAAACGTGCCCCCGCACTTGGGTCAGTTCAATGATCCAAAAGTGTGCGGATACTTAGGGACAATCCTAAGCGTAACATAGCACCGACATTGCGTTCTGACTACCCTTAGCCGTGGTAAGGGGGGTGGAGTTGCCAGGCAATTAGATCACACAAAATAATCCAATTAGCCGAAAGAAATATATTAAACAGAATGTAGGACCAAAAGTAGCGACCAGAGAGGGGGTGAATGGGCGCCTAAAAATTCTTTCGAATCAATGGCCTGCTCCCAACACCCAACGCACCTCAAAAGACTTAGCAGGCAAATGTAAACAGATCGACAAAGCCTAAAAGTATCTAGCCTATAAACGACCGGTGTCCTACACATAGAAACACAAACACAGTGCTAATAGGAAGATAAACAAAGCATTCAAAATACGGACAGATCAAAGTTCACTGAAATAAATCATCACAACAATTAAACTGAGTGCACATAAAAAGAGATGAAGAGTTACTGTTCAATGTTTGTCTCCTGTTCGAAACTTGGCGAAGCCTACGCGGTGTGAAGCATATAGATGTCGAAGCCGGCTTTGGAGTACACAGTGTCGAAGCCTAAGTAGCAGCTGCCGAAGCATGTCTGAAGTAGGCAGTACCAAAGGTCATTGATGTAAAGCCGAGGTGTGCTTCGAAGTTGTTGTGCGAAGGTGTACACTGCGAAGCTAGCTTCGAAAAGCTTGATCGAAGCCAGTACTTCACTTGCGGAGTAAAAAGAATTTGAAGCATCGACCAAACAGAGACTCCGAAGACTGTCAGCAAAGTACCTTTGAAAGCAAATCTGCGGTGCCTATACCCCGAACAGAGAACTTCAAACAAAGCTCTCAGAGAAATAATCTTGGAAAGGAAAGCGAAGCCAAATACTACCAGCAGCAAAACCGAATCGAGTGTTATTCTCCGAAGCTATTCATACTTCGAACCGAAGTCTGAAAGCCATAGCTCCGCAGCAAAGTCAGATCGAGTAACAGGCTTCGAATCTGTTCACGCTTCGAACCGAAGCTTGTAGCTTAGCGAAGTTGAACTTCGAACATGAACACAGGAACAGACGCAAATTCGAAGCCACAGAAATTGAAACCTCCGAAGTAAAAGACACTACCAAGCGAAGGGTACTTCGCACAACACAAAACACAGAACCACAGTTAGCAGGAACTCGAAGCTAGTTGAGCAAAGTCTCTTTCTGCTGGCGGAGTAAACCTCGAACAACTGATCCTTTGAAACCTAAGAGACAGAGTCCGAAGACTAGTGCATTTACGCAGTGGGGTCCATGCCAAAGATTTACAGAGAGAACTCAAATGTGAAGCCACTACAGAGGAAAAAGCAAATAGCCTGCAGAGCTATTCGAGAGGCTATGCAAAAAAGAAACAGTAGGTATGCAGCTAGTTGTGCCATGGGAAAGCTGGTATAGCCTGCATCCTAGGCCTTAGTCATGAAAGCCTGTGAATTAAAAAATGAACCACAAATCAACCAGCCGCGCAGACAACCAGAACAGTACCAATATAAAATAGTTTCGCCTAGAGATATAGTTGACATAGGGACACCGCAAAAACTTTCAGAGTTGATGAAACAGTACAAGCACACAGAACGATGCAGGAAAACCACAAAATCGCTGCACACCGAATGACATGGATAAAGAGAATAAAATCTCATGAACTCGTGAAGAACAGAAGAAACTTACAGCGGTGGTGCGCATGAACAGAAGCAGGAGGAAGACACCAATAAGTGACCCAATCTCTTTGATGAGAAAAGTAATTTCTAAAAGGGTCACCTAACCCTAGGGATTGGGGCCATATTTATAGGCAGCCCAATAACCTAGGAATATTCCACCAAACCCTTAGGGTTTTTTACAGACGCTGAAATAAATGGAAAAGACCAAACTACCCTTAGGATATTTTTACAGACTCGACTGACTGACTGTGGGCCTAAGGACAAAATAGTAAACTCCTATTTACAGATGACTTATCCGGAAGCGGAGCTTTCGTAGCATCTACGACTTCACTTCAGGACGGTCCGTTCCAAGATCAGCGGTCGTCAGTTTTGCGTCGAAACTGACAAAGCGTCCACCGACTTTGCTCCAGGTACCCGGATTGGGCCGGACCGATTACGCAGCTCTCTCAGCCCGGCAATCGCTCGCAGCCTGTGTACCTGAGTCAATCCTGGTCAACAGCCCAGTGTATCCTCTGCTGCTCCTAGCAAATGTACACGGATTGGGCCAGACCAACTTCGCGGCCCCTCTGCCCGACAGTCGCTCGCTTCCCGTGTACCTGAGTCACACGCGGCCCAGACACAACAGGTCTTCTCTCTTTTTTCAGTCCTCTTTGACTACCGTTGACAATGACTCATCACATCTAGAGCCATGAGGCCCACGCTCTTCAGCATGGCTCCTCAATCTCCCCCTTGATGAGTGCATTGTCAACACTTCTCCTCTTCAGCTTTCAGTACCTGCAAGCATCTGTGGAAACACGAAAACAAAACACAAGAAAACAGAAAAGAAGAAAATAAAGTAAAAGTTTAACCCTAATGACCAAAAGCCGAATAAAAGCAAGAAGCGGTCATTATGGTTAACCAAAAGTAAAAGCTCAGAACGAATGCAATCTCAGAATCGTCAACAAGGATATCAAAAGAGTAAGGACAAATGGGACAAAAACTCCCCCTGAAACAAATCCTAGAGAAAGCCAAAACTCCCCCTTAAACTCTTCTCCCAAAATTTCTCCCCCTTGTTGACAAGTGGACTCATCAAACGAGACTAAATGCATTCTAAAACGACACAGACTCCCCCTGAAATGCAACTCCCCTAAAAAAATGCAATGAATGCAACTAGGGTGCAAGTGGAGTGAAGAAAGCATGCTTCTCATATATGATTGACTGCAATTACATCATCTAACAGGTACAACAAAAGACATACTGTCTAAGACACATGACATGATCAGTGCAACAGATGATATCTAAAGAAAGTCATTAGCAAGTATTTTTCAATTTTTTCAAACAAAAATATCACCACATTTTCAATTTGACAAGCAAGGTAAAGCATGAGATGCAAAAACTAACTGATATCTACCAAGATAAGCATTGTCCAAAACAAAGTGCTTCAGCAAACTTGTTGTCCTTTTATTTTTAAGCTTTTTCATTTTACTTTTTCATTTTTGCCAGGGGTTATTTGCATGTCAAACCTTAAGCTAACCGACCAAGTCAAGCCTAGGCCAGAACTAGACCATCAGAAGCTTAAGACATTGGTCTCGGCATACATTACACTGTCCTAGTTCATAACAAAGTGTTATGGTATGCGGTCCAGAACAATGCAATGCGACAAAGCAAACCCTCCTGGATCTTTTCATCTTAAGCACAAAAAGGCATGGAAGTTTCATTTTTCTGATTTTTTATCATTTTTAGAGCACATATTCCATGTTTAAAGCATATAGATGACCAAGTTTCATATCTGCATTTAAGTAAAGAACGAGCTACAAGGCATGTAACAGATATCAAAAGCACTCAACCTACACATGCTAGTTACCAGAAGCAATGGTGATCATTTTTTCAATTTTAAAGCATAAAAACATGCATATAACAGATATCAGACATATCAAATTGACTGAACCAAAGCATGATCATCGACAAGTAATTAAAAGCATGTACCAGCTAGACTAAGTAAAGCAGTTCAATCATATAACAGAAGTAGGCTCAAAAGTGTGATATGTGAATATGCATGATATGAACACACACAAAAAGACTCAAGAAAAGAGTAAAGAATAAAGAAAACTGACTCAAAAGATCCTAAAAAGGATACACAACACCCAAATCCCCTCGTAAACGCTCAAAGGTAGACTGATCTAGGGGTTTGGTGAAAGTGTCAGCCAACTGATGATGGGTATTGTTGGGGGAAAATATTTCATCCTCAGAGCCATTATGGTAACAAGGCAAAGGCAGGTGATTGAATCAAAGGTTTACAGCATATAACTCCGGAGTCACCGTGGATCAAGTTCGAAGTATGGAGGCGAACTCTAGTTCGGAGTATCTCTTCGAACTAGGACTCTTCTGAGAGCTTCCTTGCCAGCTAGGATGGAAGACTTATCTTCTTTCTCATTAGATTAGTCTTTTACCATTTTAGCGCTATTAAGGGTACCGAATAGTTTCCACTATGTCGGTTGTAATAGAGGGGTAAAAGGGTCTTTTCCTTAATGTTTAAGCCTATAAATACCCCCTATTTTACTCTGTAATACGGACCGAATACAAGTTATTCAATATACATCTTTGAACTATTTTAAGCTATTATACTATTTGGAGGATTGAAATAGTTTACTTCACAAACACTTCGTTTGTTAGTTTCTAACTTCAGAAACCTGTTAGCGTAATCTTTTACGCCAACAGTTGGCGCCGTCCGTGGGGAACCTAGTCCAAAAAACTTCATTCTCTACCAAGTTCTCAAACCATGCCTCCCAAGCGGAGTGCAGGTGGTAGTCCTATCGGAGGTCTCCTCGGACCTCCAGAGCAAGATCTTCAAACACAGTTGAGGTCGGAGGGCCTTCGACGTTTCCTCCACCTCAAACTCCAGAAGGGATTTCCCTTCCTCGATCATACGGAGTTCCTCCCCCAACTCCATATGTACTTCGGCCGACCGGAGTCCCTCTTCCACCTCAAGTTCCACTTCGAACTGATGCGTACAGTTCTCAAGACCCGAAAGGTCCTTCCAGAGGAGATGAAGATGGTCTTGGTGATATGGCCGCTCAAATGGCCAGTCTCCAAGCTGAAGTAGCAAGGTGGCGGCAAGAAGCCGCAGATAGGCTTCATTCTCAGGCCACCCCAGTCATCCCCGAAGTGCCTGAAGACGACAAACTTCCTTATCCCGAAGCCCAAGAGAACGCTTCCTTCGACACTGAATCTCCGCTGCATCCTGAGTTGCAGAACGTGCGCTTCGACCCTAAGTTCAAAACTTCGAAGGTTTGCAAATATTCCGGAGATGAAGATCCTGGAGAGTTCGCCCGTTCTTATACATTAGCAATTGAAGCCAGCGGGGTAGTGCGAGACACTATGGCCAAATGTTTTCCCCTAGCTCTCGAAGGAGTGGCACTGCGGTGGTTCTGGTCTCTAAAGCCACGATCAATCAGATCATGGGGGAGTTGAGGAAGAAGTTCGTGAGAAACTTTCAGGGTACCTTCGTACCCCCAATGTCAATAAGAAACCTTTTCCTGGTGAAGCAGCTCCCCGGAGAGACTTTAAGATAGTATTTCAAGCGCTTCGCTCATACGAAGTCGCAAATTCGAGGGTTAACTACGTCTTCTATAGTTGATGCAGATCGAGAGGGAGTTATTCATGCGGGCCTCCTTGATAAACTTCACAGGAAAAAGATATCTTCCGTTGCTCAGTTGATGTCTTATTTCAAAGAATATGCAAGGTCAGAAGAGGGATGGCTTCGGAGAACTGCTGCAACTCCGTCGATACTGCAAGAAGTTAAGTTGGAAGTGAAAACTTCAACACAGCCGCAAGGGCCTAGCTTCGAAGCTCAGCACGACAGGCGTCGAGGGCAAAAGCATCCTCGTTCAGAAGTTTAGAACATTGCACCCCCGCAGAAGTTTGCCCCAAGGGCTCCGCAGCCTTTAGGAAACACGACAAGCGGCTAGAGGCCGCCAGGGAAACCTGTTGGCAAAGCCCAAGCCTTTTTCTGCTGTGTCCATGGTGAAAATCGGAGTCACGCAACTGATGCATGCAAATCTATACTTGCTTCAAGAGGAGAGTATTTGGAAAGAACTTCGGGTCGAGGCACTACTGACCGAGTTCCGACCAAAGTGCATCCGGAACCTGTCCAGGCTGTGGCATGAATAGAGAACTTCGACCCTGCAAGAAGGCCTCTGGTGGTCAATGTTATGCCACCTCCGAAGCAAGAAGAGGGACAAGATCGAGGGAAAAGAGTAGTCCTCCCCATCTCCGAAGGAGGGACCCTTGGAAGTATGTCGAAGAGGCTGAGAAGAGAATATGTTAGAGAAGTGGGCCATATTGGAACCTCTTCGTCTGCAGCTGCTATGCCCGAATGGTCCCATGTGCCGATATCTTTTTCTGCAGATGATGCAGCTGGTATTAAGTTTCCACATGCAGACCCACTCGTCATCACTGCCGACATAGCAGGGACTGAGGTCCGGAGAGTGCTAATCGACGGAGGGAGTTCGGCAGATATTATCTTTGTTCAAGCTTTTGATCAACTCTACATCTCCAGGAAGCATCTTCTCCCAGCAACCCATCCTTTACAAGGCTTCGCAGGACCACCTCTCGATGCCCTCAATCAAATTGGCCTGGAAGTTACTTTTGGAGAGTGGCTACTGGCCAGGACAGAAGAAGTGATTTTCGATGTCGTGGATGCTCCATATGCATACAATGTCATCTTCGGAAGGGGCATGCTGAATCAATTCGGAGCTGTGGTGCATCATAATTACATGTGTATGAAGATGCCCACACAGGCGGGAGTGCTCACTGTTTTCGGAGATCAGGCTACCGCGCGAAGAGCGGAGTATGGTCATGGCCCTCCTCTTGCCCCGAGACAGGTGAACAGCGTGCAAGATAAACCGGAGAATTTATCTTCTCCTAACGAATCTTCGAAGAAATCCTTCCCATGGCCAAGCCCCGAAGGAGAGATTGCAACGAAGGTTATTGTCAAAGATGGCAAGGAATATTCATTTCAATTTGGCAAAGACTTGGCTCCAGAAGTCACTACTTCGTTAGAGAAAGTAGTTGAGGAGAATTTAGATGTCTTTGCTTGGTCTGACGAAGATATCACCGGAGTCAGTCGGGATATTATTGAACACAATTTACTTGTGAATTCGAAGGCTCGGCCTGTTCGACAAGGGCTTCGGAAGTTGTCCACAGAGAGAGCTATCCTTGCCAAAGACGAAGTGGAAAAGTTGCTGAAGGCTGGGATTATTAGAGAAGTGGCTCATACGGAGTGGTTAGCCAACCCAGTCTTCGTTAGGAAGAAATCTTCCGGGAAGTGGCGCATGTCTATTGATTTTACATCTCTGAATAAAGCATGCCCTCGCGACCCCTACCCCATGCCCCAAATTGATCAATTGGTTGACTCTACTGCCGGTTTGGAGTTATTAAGCTTCCTCGATGCGTACTCTAGCTATCATCAAATCTGGCTAAAGTGCGAAGATGAAATTAAGACAAGCTTCGTAACTCCTTTAGGAGTCTTTTGTTATGTAAGAATGCCCTTTGGCTTAATAAATGTCGGGGCTACTTTTTCGAGGTTAATTGCTAAGGCTCTAGGTCATCAATTATGTCGCAATGTAGAGGCCTATATGGATGATATTGTAATAAAGAGTGCTTTAAAGCACCAACATAGCCTAGACTAAGTAGAAACATTCAATAGCCTTCGGGCATGTGGGATCCGTCTTAACCCCGAAAAATGTATCTTCGGGGCGCAGGATGGAAAATTGTTAGGGTATCTAGTTTCAAGCAGAAGGATCGAAGCTAGCCCCACTCAGATAACTGTGTTGCAAAGGATGGCTCCCTAGAGAATTTAAAGCAAGTGCAAAAGCTGACTAGTTGTCTTGCACCACTTAGCAGGTTTTTGGCAAGGTCTGCGGAGAGAAGTTTGCCCATCTTTAAAGCATTAAAAGGGTCCGAAGATTTTGCATGGACACCGGAGTGTCAAAAGAGCTTCGAAGATATTAAGAATTATCTCAATAACCTTGCTACACTAACGGTGCCTATTGCGGCCGAAACCCTACTCCTCTATCTTGCAGCTACTGGCTCTGCTGTCAGTGAAGTCCTTGTCAGAGAGGTTGATTTCAACGGGAAGTTGGCACAGAACTGAGTTTATTTTGTGTCCGAAGCATTGTCTGGAGCAAAAACAAGATATTCCGAGCTTGAGAAATTCACTTATGCTCTGATAATGGCTTCGAGGAAGCTAAGGCATTATTTCTTGGCACATAATGTAATTGTACCAACTTCATATCCTTTGGGAGATATGCTCCGAAGTAAGGATTCTACAGGAAGAATTGGGAAGTGGGCTGTTGAGTTAGCACCCTTTGGCATATCCTTTGTGGCAAGAACAGCAATTAAGTCACAAGTGTTGGCGGACTTCGTGGCAGAATGGACTCCCCCTACAGCATGGGCTCCGGAAAAGCCAAGTGAAGGGATTTGGACTATTTATTCTGATGGAGCTTTCCAAGCATCTGGAGCAGGTGTTAGAGCTGTGATAATTTCGCCTTCAAGGCAAAAGGCAATGTACTCCGCAAGACTCAACTTTAAGTCTAAAAATAATACAGTAGAGTACGAGGGAATTTTATTGGGACTTCGAAAGGCACTTGCTCTAGGGGCTACAAGAGTTGTTATTAAGACAGATTCTTAGATTTTAGCAGGGCACGTAGACAAGAGCTTTCAAGTTCGGCATCCACAGCTTGCAAAATACTTGGAAGAAATCCGTAAAATTGAAGCAGCATTTAAAGGGATTTCCATTCAGAGTATACCTAGAGCAGAAAATGTGCAAGCTGACATCTTAGCAAAAGCTGCAGCCGGAGCTATGGACATACCAGAAGAGGCTTTTTATGAAGAACTCAGTACACCTTCGGTGCCACAAATCCCTGCTGCGGAAGTCCTTTGCATTCCAAGTATAGATTGGCGAAGTTCAATGATGGAATTGTTGCAAGGAGAGGCAAATATGTCTGAAGGGCCACAGCTTTCGAGGTTGAAACTCAGAATTCGGAGTTATCATATAATCAACGGTATTTTGTACAAGGCCGGAGTATGTTCCCCTTTACTCCGATGTATATCTTAAGCCGAAGGTCAAGAAATTCTTCGAGAAATTCATGAAGGACTCTGCGGTATCCATTAAGCCCCTCGAGCTTTGGCAGGAAAGACACTTCGCCAGGGGCTTTATTGACCTACAATAGTAGCTGATGCGGAGAGCTTAGTCCGCACTTGCCAAGGATGTCAGTGGATGGGACGAAGAAGTCATCGCCCACCAACAACTCTCCAAGTGATTGCTCCAGTATGGCCCATGGCCAGATGGGGCATGGATCTTATTGGCCCCTTCCCAATAGCAAAATGAATTTTGAAGTTCGCAGTGGTAGCAATCGAATACTTTTCAAA
The DNA here is from genome assembly GCA_019279435.1 of Zizania palustris. Taxonomy (NCBI): domain Eukaryota; kingdom Viridiplantae; phylum Streptophyta; class Magnoliopsida; order Poales; family Poaceae; genus Zizania; species Zizania palustris. Next base: position 83,095,438 of record JAAALK010000287.1, on the reverse strand, counting down.
GTGGGTCGAAGCAGAGCCCCTAACAGCTATCACATCGAATAATGTACAAAAATTTTTCTGGAAGAATATTATATGCTGGTTGGGAGTGCCTCGGCAGCTGACAGTTGACAATGTAACACAGTTCGATTCAGAACCCTTAAGGAAATTTTGTGAAGATTTAGGCATCCAATTATGTTTTGCTGCGGTAAGGCATCCTCAGTCTAACGAAACTGTTGAAAGAGCCAATGGTAATATCTTATCAGGGCTGAATCGAAGAATAGTTGGATTGGCAAAATGACTGTGGACCGAAGAGCTCACGAAAATTCTTTGGTCCATACGGACAACTCAGACAAGGTCTACTGGTTTCACTCTTTCAGACTATTATTCGGAGACGAGGCTATGATGCCAACGGAACTTAAAGGAGGATCCTTTTGCAGCACCGAACCGGAAATAGAAGCAGAAAGACAAACTTCGCTTGATTTAACAAAAGAGACAAGACTTCGAGCTGTTGCCAATTTGTCAAAATATCAGCAGCAGACAAAGACTTGGTTCGACCCGAAGGTCAAGATTAATGAACTTAGACCGGGTCATCTCGTTTTGCGAAGTATTATAGCGCTAGGGAAATTAGGAAATAAGTGGGAAGGTCTATACATAATTATCCGCTCAGGGCGTCCTGGTTCTTTTAAGTTAGCTAATTTGGAAGGTGAAGAGTTAACGCATACATGGCATGCAGAGCACCTAAAGCGATATTTCGCATAGGGGCTCCTTGTAATCATTTGTAAACACCTTCGAATCAATAAAGCTTATGGTTCAGATAATGCCTACCCCCCATAAACTTCCCACTTCTAGTGGACGCACTGGAATAGCGAAGTTGACTGAGAGGGAAGTGTCATTAATTTGAATCATATTTTTCGGACTTCGGACCACTGGTCCGAAGCTTCCGACGAGGTGGGATAGTCACTGAAAAAACGGATTCCAAGCCACCGGCTTGAAAGCATCTGTAAAAAGAGTCCAAGGAGACCAAATAATGTGGATTCCACGTTTCGGCTTGAAAGCATCCGTAAAAAGAGTCCAAGGAGACCACTACGAATTCCAAACCACCGGTTTGATAGAATTCGCAAAAAGAGCCGAAGGAGGCCAAAACAAACAGAGTTTGAGCTCATGAGCTTCGAATATCTGTGAAAAAGTCCAAAGTGACCAATCCTTTGGGACACTAAAGTGTCCGGAAAGTGGTCCAAAGTGATTTCTTTCAAAACACAAGGTACTAAGTTACCAATCTTCAGACTCCACGTAGTCGAAGACATTTTATAAGATTTTAATCAATCTTTAAATTGCTGAGGGGCTCCAAGTCCCCAAAATTGTACTCCTAAGTTTTTCTTTGCGCCTAACCATCTTTGAATATAGTTCGAAGTTGCTTACGCCCAAAGAGGGGCTGGGAAATAGGGAGACAATTTTAAATCAATATTTATTATTCGAACAAATTTTGATTACATCATGAAAAATCAGTATCTATACCGAGAAGGAATCGAAGACCCCTTCGATCTCTAGAGCTAGGGTTGGAACGACTAGTTCCAGAGCCGGGAGTTCTAACAATTTTACGTTTAACTCTCCTACCTCCCATCGAAGCTCTAAAGCCTTTCTGTTCTTGTTGAAGCTCGGCCCAAGTTCGGAGTCGTTCAGGGCTCCTTTCCCAGCTTCCAAGTTCTTCAGGTTTTTTACAATGAGCTTCATCTTCGGACCATGCGATGTCTTCGGAAGATGAAGCTTCCAAGCTAAATTCTTTTTCTTCCTCTTTAATATAAGATAGTATATCTTTGCTTACTTCAGGCATAATTGCGTCGGTGATATCTCGAGGAACTAAAAATCGAGGGCGCTTGTGAAGTTTTAAAAGATCGAAGGTAGCCCATAGTAGGCAGAGTTCTTCATTAACGTCTAACACTTCGACATCTTCCATATGAGGTGAAGCCTAAAAACACGATAAGAAAATTTTCATTCATAAATGTACAAAAGCATGATTCTTTACATAGTCAGGATCCTAAGGCAAATCTAGACCTGCGGGTTTGGCGGAGGCTGGCTGCTCGAGGCTTGCGACCGAGCTTGTTTCTGGCGTTGTCCTTCGTCAATCCAAGCCTTGATCGCAGTGCGACCTTCGGCTCTCCATGAAGCTTGGAAGGCTTGCCAAGCAGCGGCCACATCTTCGGAAGGAGTAAGAAGCCGATTGTCGTCGAAGGTAATTGGAGCTTCCTCTGCGTTCGGAGTTATCGATATTCCCAGATCTTTGTAGTAACGAAGTATGCCGACAGCAGCCACTTGTCCGGAGATTTCTCCGTACCGAATGCTTGCCATCTTCATTCTCTTAGCAGCTCCTTGGATCATTTTTAGCCACCGAAGAAAAGAGGCATTGTCATTCGAAGGAAGTGTCCCAGTAGTACCAAAGTACTCTAGAACACCTAGGAGTTGGTTCATGACCAACGTAGCTACCTTCTCCGATTTCAGTTTATCTTCAAGCAAGGCGTCCTTCGTCGAAGTCAATTCTTCCACCACACCGGAGAGCCTAGCTGCTTCTGTAGCCAAAGAATTTTTTGGTTAAGTAGGTGGCTAGCCTCCTCTGCAATTTTGGCTTTTTCCTCCCGGAGCTTGACAAGTTCAGCCCCCGCCGTAGCATGCTCCGCCCGCATCTTTTCTATTTCTGCCCGAAGCGCAATTTGTTCTGCTTCGAGCTCCTTATTTGCAGTCTCCAAGCTTTGCCTGGCCCTCCGCTCTGCTGAGACCATGTTGTCTAAATGGGAAACTCGACCTTCGGAAATGTTAAGATTTCTCTGAAGAGTGGTGATTTCCTCTTGAAGGCGAAGGCTTCCGCGTTCATTTGAAACATTCGCAGCTCGGGCCAAGACTATTTGCTCCAAAGAGAAAAACCAAGGTGAGAAATTATTTGTATATAAGATTAATTTTGTTTTGCAGATACTTCGTACCTAGTACGCTGCACGCTCCATGGTAGCGTTGAGCTCCGAACCCTCAGCTTCGCTCAAAATGGCTACCAAGTCTGTCTCCCCGACTTCGCGGCTAGCTCGATCCAAAGGCTCGAGCAAAGTCCAAAGTCCGGTTCTTCGCTCCAAGAAAGGAGCTAGAAGAGGGAGCATAGACAAGGCTCTCTGGTCGTCTTCGTTCAGCGAGGGGCCGGAGCGCTGGGCCGTATCTTTTGGAACTTCAGCAGACTAGCCCCCCTCTGCAGATTGGCTTCCGTCTGTCGATTCAGACGGAATTAATCCTGAGCTCGGAGCAGGGAGGGGGTCCACCTTGCTTTTACCTTTTCCAGGTCCCATTTGAGCTACTTCTGGAATTGGCTCCAGAGTAGCCGAAGTCCCAGGATTTGTATCTTCGGGAAGGCCCTCTTCCATAGGAGCAGATCCTGTTGAAGCAAAGGTATTATACATTGTATAATTTTGCAGGAAACAAGAATAAAGGAATTATGTGAAGTTTACCTCCGAAGTCTCGTCGACGGGTGAGCATCGGACTGCTTGGTGGGTCAAAGGCTACCCCAAAGTCTTCGTCAGAGTCAGAATTCACAGTTGAATCTTCGATTGTTGGAGCATCTTCAGGAGCCGCAGTCGTTGCTTCATCTGGAATCGAAGTTGATTCTACAACAACTTCGATTCCACCTTCATCCATAGGGGCTTCATCTCGCGATAAGTCTTCTTGAGCAGCCGAAGTCACAACTTGCCCCAGGTTTGAGGAGCCATGCTGAATAGCGTGGGCCTCATGGCTCCAGATGAGATGAGTCATTGTCAACGATAGTCAAAGAGGACTAAAAAGAGAGAGAAGATCTGCTGTTTCATGGGCCGCGTGTGACTCAGGTACACGGGCAGCGAGTGATGGTCGGGCTGAGAGAGCTGCGAAGTCGGGCTGGCCCAATCCGGGTACATGGGCCAGGAGAAGCAGAAGACCCACTGGGCTGTTGACCAGGATTGACTCAGGTACACGGGCGGTGAGCGATTGCCGGGCTGAGAGAGCTGCGGAGTCGGGCCGGCCCAATCCGGGTACCTTGTGCAAAGTCGGTGGAGGCTTTGTAAGTTTCGGTGCAAAACTGACAACCGTCGATTTTGTATCTGACTGTCCAGAAGAGAAGCCGTAGTCGCTACGAAAGCTTAGCTTCCAGATAAGTCATCTGTATCTCTAGGCCCACAGTCAGTCAGTCGAGTTTGTAAAAATTCCTAAGGGCAGTTGAGTCTTTTCTTTTTATTTCTGCGTCTGTAAAAAACCCTAAGGGGCTGGTGAAATATTCTAGGTCATTGGGCAGCCTATAAATAGGGCCCCAATCCCTAGGGTTGGACTACCCTTCTTGAATTTACTTTTCAATCATTTGGGTCATTTTGTTCCTGCGTGTTTGTCTCTCTCTCTCCTGTTGTGCGCTGCCAGGCTGCTGTTCTTTAGTTTTTGGCTTGCATTTATTTTGTTCGGTCTGATGCAGTGAAGCTTCTATTCTCTAATCATGCGCAGCAAATCTGCAGCAGGGTTTATTGCTTCGTTTCACATGCACGGGCATTTTCTTGAGTGAGTGTGCTTCGGCTGCTTCTGTTCTTCACGGAAGTAGTACTAGTTCTTGCGTTCAGCAAGTAGTACTACTACTCTGTAGCAACAGTACACTAGTACTCTAGCTTTGCTTTTTCTGTGTAGCCTTTTTGATCGAAGTAGACATGGCTGAGTAACTTTTCTAACTGTTTCTAGCGAAGCCCCTTCTCTCTGATTCGAAGTCCCTCAGCTCCGTGAGGCAGGCTTCGATCTGACATCCACGAAAGCTTTGCCTGAAACTTCGGCTTTATTTTTGTGCTGTGTTTGAAGTACGCTTTGCACTCTGTCAGCTTCACATACTTCGACAGTCTTTGCGAAGGTGTTCTGAGTCTCGAGCTTTTCGAAGTCAATACTTCGTCAGGCTTCGGAGTTAGCTTCGAAGCTAATCTTACTGATAGACTTCGCTCAGTATTTGCAGCTGTCTGTTCCGAAGGTCTTGATGTGTTTGTTCGAAGGTATAGTGTAGGCTTCGATTTTGGTTTCTCTGTCGCGTGTCAAGCTTCGCTACCCTTTCGAAGGTTGTTTGCTCTGTGTGCTTGTTCGAAGCTCTGTTCGAAGCCTAGCCTTCGAAGTTCACTCTTCCAAGCAAGCTCCGACTCTATCATACTTCGCTCTTAGTCACACTCGAACTAGGTTAGATAACACACCTTCGGCAGTTTCACAATAGCCTTCGGAAGACTTCGACAACCATCTCCGAAGCAGGCTTCGACCAGCGAAGCAAGCTTCGACCACCGAAGCAGACCTCGACCGGCGAAGTAGGCTTCGCCAAGATCCGAACAGGAGACATATTTGAACAGTAACTTCTCTTCTCATACATAGTGCACTTAGATTGCTTTTCTCGGAAGTTTATCTAGCCTTGTCTCGTGTACTCTGTTTATCTGTCTATTAGCACTGCATTGACATTTCTCTGTTTATCAACAGTTGCTTCTAGGCTAGATACCTTTAGACTTAGGCTATCTGTTCATACTCTGCTTCTTAGTCTTTTGAGGTGCGTTGGGTGTTGGGAACAGGCCATATATTCGAAAGAATTTTTAAGGCGCCCATTCACCCCCCTCTTGTCGCTACTTTCGGTCCTACAAGGTTGCCTTGAAACTCTGGCATGCTCGCAACATCACCAATGTTTGCATCTGTTTGGGCTCCATCCTTGTCAATCAATTCAACAAGCATTCTACCTTCATCCTCCAAGGAATCGGAGACCGAAGCTATTGGGCTTGGAGGCGCCGCAGTTTTTGGCTTTTGGGCTATTTTCTTCGATGGAGTCTTGGCAGAGGTCGAGGCTCCAACTTTGGCTTTTCTTTTCTTAGGACCTTGTTCCGAAGGACCCCAATCCAAAAGAGGAGGGGGAACAACTTCGAGTAGCCCCTATACTCGGTTGGACCGCTCCCAAGTACATGCCAACTTAATCCTCCATTCTTTCTCAGCCGGAGTCGGGACTCCCAGAATTTTCTCTGAAGCCCGCATGATTTGCTCCGAAGTCATAAGAGCTACAGAGGCTGAAATATAAGTTGATGTTGGTTATTTCTTCAAATAAATATATATGAAACATGTTGTTTTCGAAGTTACCTGCAGGGCTCGAGCTCGAATAAATCTTTCGAAGGCCACCTTCCGTATCTTCTTCGAAGGTGATTGGCCAGTTGGCCATCAGAGGGGGGATCTGAAGTCCGATGAACTCCTCTGCCAAATCCCTCATACTCAGGTGATGGCTAATCCTCTGACGTAGAGCTGGCCTGGATCCGGATGGACAAGAGCTTCTCTCCGGAAGTTTATGTCCTGTAGAGGTCCAGCTAAGCGACTTCCTGCTCCAACTTCGACGTAAAACCATCGGAGGATCCAATCCGTATACCATCTGGCATTGATGGCCTTAGCTGGAAATCGAAGAGCGTATTTGTCTCGGAGCTGGAAGTTAATACTCCCGAAGGCCACCACCATCTTTTCACCTCCGGGGCCTACGAAGGTCTTGGGTTGGCAAGAAGCCCAGTGTAGAGCTGCGAAGATTTCTGCTCTTCCTTCGCAGCCTTCAGCTCGCAACGCCCACTCAAAGATGGAAAGGCGTGCTATCATGTTCGGAGAAAGTTGGGGGAGAGTAACATGGAATAAATCCAGTACCTCGGCCAGGAAGTCAACAGTCGGGAGCCCTAATCCATCTTCGAAAAAGGCTTCGAAGACAACCACTTCTCCGGGCCTTGGCGAAGGAATAGCTTCTTTCCCAGGTTTGCGAATCACAATCTCCGAACTGATCTTCCCTTCTATCTCTGCTGCGAGCGACTCCCTCTTGCAGGTTGAAGGTTCTAGTTGGTAAGACTGATCCGCATACTTCGATGAGGCCGGAAGGAGATCTTGGGGATCATCACGTTGGGGACTTCTTCCTGGTGCTGCCATTGCCGCTACTATTGCTGTCGGAGTCATCGTCGCTAATGTCGCCGCCACCGCTGCAGTCGCAGCCTGCTACCGAGCCAAGGCTGAAGCTGCCCGAGGAATCTTAAAACTGATCTTCGCCATGGATTTGCTCTGGTTGCTCAAAGAAGAAATGGAGGCTAGGGCTTGTCTGCTGGTTTGTTTGCAGGAAGGCGGTGAGAAAGTATTTGGGAAGGATCTAGGTCCCTTATTTATAGCCCGGGCCACAAATTTTAACGTTTGGTGTTCTGCCGTTTCACATTCCTGACCGTTATCTATTTGCGAACTTAACGCATTCCCTTAATTACCGTTGAGGAAAAAGTCAACGGCTATTTCTTCTAAGCCTAAAAAAGCTTTCGAACTTTTTAAGTTAATTCTAAAAAATAGTTCGAACATAATTTTCTTATAAGTTGATTCGAAGTTTCAAATCTCCACATATTTCAAAGGCTGATTAAAATTGTTAGTCTCTGTGCATGATTATTTCTCTTGCGTATACTGCTCTCCTAACATCACAGGTCTAGCGGAGAAGCGTATTCGAGGGGCTACTGTTGGGGGAAAATATTTCATCCTCAGAGCTATTATGGTAACAAGGCAAAGGTAGGTGATTGAATCAAAGGTTTACAGCATATAACTCCGGAGTCACCGTGGATCAAGTTCGAAGTATGGAGGCGAACTCTAGTTCGGAGTATATCTTCGAACTAGGACTCTTCCGAGAGCTTCCTTGCCAGCTAGGATGGAAGACTTATCTTCTTTCTCATTAGATTAGTCTTTTACCATTTTAGCCCTATTAAGGGTACCGAATAGTTTCCACTATGTCGGTTGTAATAGAGGGGTAAAAGGGTCTTTTCCTTAATGTTTAAGCCTTTAAATACCCCCGTTTTACTCTGTAATACGGACCCAATACAAGTTATTCAATATACATCTTCAAACTATTTTAAGCTATTATCCTATTCGGAGGCTTGAAATCATTTACTTCACAAACACTATGTTTGTTAGTTTCTAACTTCAGAAACCTGTTAGCGTAATCTTTTACGCCAACAGGTATCAACATGAACAAGGTCAATGACACCTTTCTCATATTGATCCCTCAGAAAGTGAAAGCGCACATCAATGTGTTTGGTTTTTGAATGGAGACAAGAGTTTTTCCCTACAATAATAGCACTGGTGCTGTCGCAAAACAAAGGAACTCTGGTAGGATAGAATAACCCAAAATCTCACAATGTGGAAATCATCCAAACTAACTGTGAGCAGCAGCTACATACTCGGCCTCAGTGGTCGAAAGAGCAACTCCAGATTGCTTTCGAGAAGACCAAGACACAAGAGACGAACCAAGAAACTGGCAAGTACCGGAAGTCGACTTGCGATCCAACTGGCACCCACAAAAATCAGCATCCGAAAAGCCAGATAAATCAAGAGATGATTATGCTGAATAATAAAGACCAAGATCGGGTGCATAGGTAAGATACCTGAAGATGCGCTTGATAGCCTGCCGATGAGACGCGCGTGGTGAAGACTGAAAGCGCGCGCACAGTCCCACGACGAACTCTATGTCTGGCCTCATCGCCGTCAAGTACAATAGCGAACCGATCATCCCTCGAAACTCTCTCGTTGACCTTGACTCCGCTCTCGTCCTTGTCCAGGCCCCCAGATGTGCCCATTGGGGTCATCTGAGGCTTCAGCTCTCCACCAAAGTCGAATTTCTTCAACATGTCCCTAGTGTACTTACCCTGGTGGATGAAGGTGCCGTCCTTGGTCTGCTTGATCTGGAGCCCTATGAAGTACTTGAGTTCACCCATGAGGCTAATCTCAAACTCGCTGTGCATCTGCTCAGAAAACTTGGACACAGGAGAATCAGTAGTACTACCAAAGATAATGTCGTCCACGTAAATCTAAGTGACTAAAAAATCTGAAGCATCTATGAGAAAAAAAAGCGTTTTATCCACATAACCCATCACAATGCCCTTCCCCAAAAAAAACTGCTTTAACCGGTCATACCAAGCCCTGGGGGCTTGCTTCAGACCGTATAAAGCTTTTTGCAGCTAAAAAACATGTCGAGGAAACTTAGGGTTCTCAAAAACGGGGTGCTGCGTAACATAAGCCTCCTCCTCTATGTACCCGTTCAGAAAAGCACTCTTGACGTCCATTTGAAAAAGCTTAAAACCCTTCGAAGCGGCAAAAGCTAAGAGAAAGCGAATGGACTCAAGACGGGCAACAGGGGCGAAAGTTTCTTCAAAATCAATACCTTCCTTCTGGCAAAAACCCTGGGCAACCAGTTGAGCTTTGTTGCGCACCACAACCCCATCTTTACCTTGCTTGTTCTTGAACACCCACTTGGTGCCTATGGGGTTGCATCCGGGTGGCAGCTCAACCAGTGTCCAAACCCGATTGCGGACAAAATTCTCAAGCTCTTCTTGCATGGCATTAATCCAGTTTGAGTCAGAACGAGCATGAGAAACGTCTCTGGGCTCAAAAGATGCAACAAAAGCAGATTCAGCAATGTCCTTTCAGAGAAATCACCGATGATGAGCTCTGAGGGGTGATCACACTGAACTGCTCGGGATCCCTAGTGATCTGAAGTCACCTCACCGGAGTCAGTAGCAGGCACCTCTGGACTCGACTGAGGGGGCTCGAAAAAAAGTGGAAGAAGTGATCAGAGGTCCGACCTCGTCCTCAGTCAAAGTCTCATAAGGTGTGGGTTCTGCAGGCTATGGAGAAGGCCCACCCTCATCAGCAGCAGGAGTATCCTCATCTTCCTCAAAGATGGAGTTTCCAAGATCACCATCTCCAGAAGGCTCAAAAGAAGGAGTCAAAGAAGGCAAGGACTCATCAAATGAAACCTCACAAGTCTCGACAAGCTCCTGGGAGTCGAGGTTCCAAACACGAAAGCCTCGAGAATGTAAAGCATAGCCAAGAAACACTTCATCCCAGCAACGAGACTCAAACTTGTCCAAATGCCCTCCCTTCTTGAGCACGAAGCACTTGCAGCCAAAAGCTCGCAAGTGGCTCACCTTGGGCTGTCTGCCAAATCACAACTCATATGAAGTCTTACCTAGGTAAGCTCTAAGAAAAATGTTGTTAGCCAGATAGCAAGCTGTGTTCATGGCTTCAGCCCAAAAGCGCCTAGGAGTCCTGTGCTCATCGAGCATCGTCCTGGCCATCTCGACTAGCGTGCGGTTCTTTCGTTCCACAACGCCGTTCTGTGGGGGAGTGTAAGGAGCAGAAAACTGATGGTCAAGACCCAGATCACTACAGAAGCTGACGAACTGAGAGTTCTTGAACTCAGAGCCATTGTCAGAGTGAATTGCTCACAACCGACCATTGTTCTCATTCTTCAGCTTCAAAATCAGGTCATGAACAAAAAGAAAAGTTTCATCCTTAGACTCCAAAAAGAAAACCCACGAGAATCAAGAAAAATCGTCAACAATTACAAGCGCGTACCACTTCCCACCGACTTAGCGTACTCGAGCTGGACCAACAGTGTCCATGTGTAACAGCTCGCCCGGATACGAAGTCATCACCTAAGTCACAAGTGAGTGAGAAGCGGTAACCATTTTCCCGTGACGACAGGGATGGCAAACTAGATCCTTCTCCATCTTAAGCTTGGGCAATCCTCTAGAATCAACCACAGAAGAACTGTCCTTCTTAAAACAGACCTCCAAACCATCCTCAAGAAGTTGTAAAATAGAAATCAAATTGAAGTTCAAATTTCCAACCAACGCAACATTCTTCAAAGAGAAATGGTCAAAGATGCGAATTGAGTCAATGTCGTGTACCTTCCCTTGACCACTGTTCCCGAAAGTGATGTACTCTTTAGACCTCGGGGGAGAGAGACTGGAGAACCATCTGCGATGTCCCGTCATGTGCGAGAGCATCCTGAGTCCATGATCCAAACGTCCTCCAGTCCCCGATCCTGCACAATCAGTGGTTGTAAGGGGGAGCAAATGGTCCGGCACCGGGTTTAGCAAAAGAACTAAACCAGTGTCGTGCCATCTGCTCAAAAGACAGAAAGCAAAAACCATCAGAAGAGTTTGGACCAAAACACGACTCAAAGCGCGGTCCATGGTTCTGCCTAAAACCACAGTCACGAGGTCTAGGGCCGTGACCAAAATGGCCTGGAGCTCTGCCGAACGAACACCACCATCTGGAGCACGGGCATGAAAGTCGTCTCCTCTACCACCACCTACACGACGCGGCCTGGCCTCGATCCTCTCCCCGCGTCGAGGAACTCTCAGTCTACCACCCTGCTGGTAGAACTGCTCATGACCACCACGAGCTCTCTCTGCTCTCTCAACCCTCTTTCTCCTGAAGCAAAACTCCACAAGATGCTCGTCTCTCTAACAGTACTCACAATGATAGGTGGGCTTCTTGGGATGTGTTTGAGGCTTGGGGTTCTTGGGCTTAGTGGTGTTTGGTGTTGTCTTCTTGGTGTGAGAGGGTCCAGGAAGAGAGTCTAGAGAAGTGTGGAGATGTTTGGGCTTAGGAACCCAGATGGGCTTCTTGGGTGGAGCTTTGGGCTGTTCTTGGAACACTCCATCCTTGGGCTGACTAGCCTGGAAAGACTCAGTGGAGTGAGTCTTGGGGTATCTCTGCTCAGGAGTCATTTTACTCCACTCCACTGCCCGGCTAATGGCACTCTCAAAGTCAGCCTTGGTTTAGGTGTAGCCTACCCCAAACCCATCCTGCCTCTTAAACTGCTGGATCATCATGCTGAGCTATGGCTCTCTAGCACTGATCCAACTCAGGATAGAACGGAGGTAAAAGTTTTCATTCTGGGAATCAGCTAGCTCCTCTCTCAAGGAAGCTAGAACCTCCACCTGAGACAAGCAGGTCTCACACTCTCTATCTACTTGGACAGAGTTCTCGGCTTTCAGCTTAATCAACTCCAGTCTAAGAGAAAAGCAGTTCTCACAGACAATGGGTGGAACTGACAGTGTCTCAAGCTCTAGTCTAGTCGGCGCCAGCTCAACTCTCACTCTTTCCAAATCACCCAAAAGCTCATCGTCCATGGCTTTCAGCTCAGCTAAACTAGCTAGATGAGATGGGCAATCAACACAGGGCATGACGACAATGGCTTGAGCATCTTTTAGCTCCAGCTGAGTGCTTTCAAGATTAGTGGCCAAAGCGTACCTCTCATCAACCCTTTCTGTGTACCTAGACTTCAGAGTCGACAGTTCACACAGAAGCACCTCACACTTTGGGCACTCACTGCTATCACCCAAGCAAGGGGAAGAAGATAGTCTCTCAATTCTATCGTTGGCCATGGCATGGTCACTTTCTAGTTCATCTATCCTCTTCTTAGCCCCCCTAAGCAGTTTTTCCCGATATTTTAACTCCTGACGATTGCTTTCAAGTAAAAAGATGATTTCACGTTCTTAAGATGATACCTTTTCGTTGTCGTCGTCGTCGGAGTCATCGGAGGAGCCCTTCTCTTCCTCATCCCCAAGAGCCATTGAGCAGAAGCTCTTGCGGGATCTTCAGCGTTGATGTGAGCGGCTCTTCATCCTGTCCCCGAAGGCCATGAAGCAAAGACCCACCGGATCATCCTTGTCCTTCCCCTTCCTGATGACAATCTCCTCATCGCTTGAGCTCGATGAAGAGGAAGAAGACGTTGACCGCTTGGAGTAGCTCTTCTCCATTTCAGCGAAGAAGGCCTTGTCATGCTTCTTGTTCTCATGCCGGTAGTCCTTCAGGGCCTTTCTGAAGAATCTGGTCTTTGGCTTGCCCTTGTTGAAGGAGGAGCTGTCGTGCTTGCTGGAGTCATGGAAGCCACCACTGGTGCCCTTCTTGTGACCATTGCGCTTGGGGCAGTCGGCGATGAAGTGTCCTGGGTCACCATGCTCAAAGCACCCGAATTTCGTGCCGGTCTTTTGATCATTCTCTTGTCATAAACACGGCACACCCAGTTGTTAAAAAGACACAAGTCATCATCTCCTAACGACTCAATCTGGTCCTCAATGATAGACATCAAAGAGAAACCAGCACAACTCATAGAGGAGGGGTCAGCAGATGGTGTAGCAAGGGCCAGGGACTTTGATCCAGAGCCACTGAGATTTGATCTTAACTAGGTATCAACCTCAGTGGCCTTCAGCTTCCTAAACAACTCAGAAATGGTCAAGGTATCATAAGACGTGCTTTGAATGATAGAGGATACCTTGATCTCTCAGATTTTAGGGTCCAAGGTATGGAGAACATTGAGCGACTGCTCATGATCTGAGACTAACTGAACACCCTCAGCCTTGTTGTCCCGAATCTTGTTTATGATCGATTGAAAACGACCAAACAACGCTTCAACAGATTCACACGGCTTTTGTGTGAAGTTCTCATATTCACGCCGGTAGGTCTGATAGAGCCGAGCCTTGACCTGGGCTGTCCCCTCATGGTGTGCCTGGAGGGTAGCCCAGATCTCTCTCACAGTGGAGAGATGGCTCACACGCTCAAATTCAGTGGGACCTAAACCAGAAAACTAAATATTCACTGCTTTGTTGTTGTTCTGATGCTGGGCAACAATATCTGGAGTAGTGCGCTCAGCAACAGGCAACACTATGAAAGTAGCGTGAATACAAATGTCCCAGATGTCCGAGCTTTGGCTCATGAGATAGGCTCGCATGGGAGTCTTCCAATAATTATAGCCATAAGCTTCCAAGGAAGGGACCTTTCCAGGAGACGTCATGATCACTACTGGGTTTTAGAACCGGTTAAGGTATGGAAAAACCCTAACCAGGCTCTGATACCACTTGTAGGACCGAAAGTAGCGACCAGAGGGGGGGTGAATAGGTGCCTAAAAATTCTTTCGAATCAATGGCCTGCTCCCAACACCCAACGCACCTCAAAAGACTTAGCAGGCAAATGTAAACAGATCGTCAAAGCCTAAAAGTATCTAGCCTATAAACGACCGGTGTCCTAGACATAGAAACACCAACACAGTGCTAATAGGCAGAAAAACAAAGCATTCAAAATACAGACAGATCAAAGTTCACTGAAATAAATCATCACAGCAATTAAACTGAGTGCACATAAAAAGAGATGAAGAGTTAATGTTGGATCAATGCCATGCATGAAGAACTTGATAATTTTGAGAGAAACCAAGTCTGGACTTTAGTTGATCCTCCACCTAATGTTTATTTTATTGGGACCAAATGGATTTTCAAAAACAAACAAGGGGGAGGATGGGTCTGTAGTTAGAAACAAAGCTGGACATGTGGCTCAAGGTTATTCTAGGTTAGATGGGATTGATTTTACTGAAACTTTTGCACCTATTGCTCGTCTTGAGGCCATTAGAATTCTACTTGCATTTGCGGCATCCCGTGGTTTAAAACTTTATCAAATGGATGTCAAAAGTGCTTTTCTTAATGTCTTCATAGGCGAAGATGTTTATGTAAAACAACCCCCTAGATTTAAAAACCCCAAATATCCACATAAAGTCCTTAAACTTCATAAGGCTCTTTATGGACTCAAGCAGGTTGGTATGATAGACTTACGTCTTTTCTGCTTGAGCGAGGATATTTGATGGGATCAGTTGATAAAACCTTGTTCACTCTTAAGCATGGCAAAGAATTCCTCCTAGTTCAGATTTATGTTGACGATATCATCTTTGGTGGCTCTTCTCTTGCTTTGGTTGCCAAGTTTGCAGATGGCATGATCAGGGTGTTCGAGATGTCCATGATGGGCGAACTCACGTTTTTCCTTGGTTTGCAAATTAAGCAAAAAAATAAGGTACCTTCGTCCACCAAATGAAGTACACCAAGGACCTGCTCAAGAAGTTCAACATGGCTGATGTGAAGCCTCTCGCCACTCCAATGGCTACATCAGTAGCATTGGATCCTGATGAAGATGGTGAAGTCGTATATCAGATGGAGTTCCGAAGCATGATTGACTCCCTTCTCTACTTGACTACTACGAGGCTAGATGTACACTTCGCTGTGTGTCTTTGCGCTCATTTTTAGGCTTCACCTTCGTGCTTCGCACCGCCAAGCGGTAAAGCGCATTCTCAGGTATCTCAAGCATACCCTTGAATTTAGCATTTGGTATTCTGCATCTTCCTCTTTGTGTCTTCATGGTTATTCAGATGCGGATTTTGTTGGGTGTAGAATTTATAGGAAGAGTACCTCTAGTACTTACCATTTTCTAGGTACTTCTCTGGTTTGCTGGTCTAATCACAAATAGTCTAGCGTTGCACAATCTACGGCTGAGGCTGACTATGTTGCTGCAGCTAGCTGTTGCTCACATATTTTGTGGATGGTTTCCACTTTGCGGTATTTTGGGTTAGACTATAAGAATATTCCACTGTTTTGTGATAACACTAGTGCTATTTGCATTGCAAACAACCCGGTTCAGCATTCCAGAACCAAACACATTGATGTGAGATATCATTTTCTCAAAGATCACAATGAGAAGGGTGATATTGAACTTCAGTATGTTGATACCCAGAACCATCTTGCCGACATTTTCAACAAACCCCTTGATGCGTCATGTTTTGCTTATTTATGGGGGAACATGGTATTTGTCATCCTTACGGTATTTTGTGAGGGGGAGCATGTTTTACGTTTGTTGCATTGGCTTCCTTATGATGAATTATTGATTCATTTAGTTGCTTTTATATGCCATTCGCATGATTGTCATTATTCTAATGGTTCAGCTCTGTTTAATATATCTCATTCCATAATGAGCATGATTTTAATTTACAAAACTCAAAACTTGATCACTGCTTAGTCTGGTGTTTAGCATGTGTTGTGCAGAATTGGTTTAGCTATCTTTTATCTGCCTAGTAGCTAGAATTCTTTGATATGGATGCAAAATTAAACTTGAAAAGATCCAGGTGGATTTGCTTGTCGCACTACTTTATTCTAGACTACTTACCATAGCATTTTGGTATGACCTGGGATAAATTAGTGTTTGCCAAAATCACTGCCTTAAGCTTCTGATGGTTTTTCTAGACCTAGGCTTGGCTTGGTTGGAAAGTATAAAGTGGATGAGCAAATAACACCTAGCAATATAAAAGAATTGCAAAGTTTGAACCACTTGCTAATCAAGATTGCTAAATGCACCATGAAATTGGATTTGATTTCCTTGGCAGCAATTGTTTAGCTTTTACAGTCCCGTTTTCACTTGTCTAGATGACTTTTCTAAGCGGTGATGCTTTTCTTTTCAAAAAATTGAAACATTCATGCATCAAACATTGAATCTGGAATATATTAACTCGAGCCGAGCATCTGAGCCTAACTAATGTTGTGATATATTCTTGCACCTTATGTTCTCACACTTTTCATCATCTTGAAGCCTTGCATCTTTTCTTGCTCCTTGATTCTTGCATTGCCAAAGGGGGAGAAAGTGCCTGGTTTGCCTACCTAAAGGGGAGAACAAGTGATGAAGCTCAAAGGGGGAGATTGATGAATCTTAAAGAAAAAAATTGCTGCTAGAAAGGGGGAATTATTGCCAAATGGCTTTTCTTGAATCAAGTCGATGAAAATCCATTTATCAAGTGACATATTTTGGCTCTTGTCTGAGTTTTTATGGTCGCTTGTGTGCTAAAAACATTCAAATTTTCTTGAACTTTAATTTGGTTTCAATGTACTCATCAAGGGGGAGATTGAGAAACCAAGTTGATATGTGCCTTGGTTTCAAGTTTGTGATGAGTGATCGAAAATTTCTCTTATATTCGAAGGGGTCCCTCCGAAGGAGTTCGGAGGTGTTTACCGATGGGTTCGGTGGTTGCTGGCTGCAGCTGTGCAGCGGAGTGTGTCTGTCGGAGGGGTCCGGCAGAGCACAATGATATGTTTGTACCAAAGGGCTCGGTACTATGGGCGGTACATCGGAGTGTGTATCGAAGGTTATTTACCGAAGAGGTCTCCAGGGTACTGGAAACTCCTGTCTACTTGTCGGTGGTGCGTAGGTCACTGCGGAGGCGACGGATGGTTCACAGCGAGTGAACCTAGGTCAAGTTGGAGGCTTGATGTCAGGTGAGCAAGGAGGTCAGTCACGAAGGCTGTGTGGGGTCGAGGTCAGACCTCGGGTCAAAGTACGCCAGGCGAAGGTAGAAAGTTCGAAGTGTGCTCCGGATGGAGGCACTCGAAGGGACACCTGATGAAGGTGTCGGAAGTCAAGGTGCATCGAAGGCATGGTTCAAATAAGGGTCTTCGTACAAGTGTGCTTGGGGCTGAGACACTGCGAAGGGGTGCTTATTGATATGCTTCATGCGGAGTCCTTGAAAAGAGGGACTTCGAAAGGTGGCGAAGGGACACCGAAGGTTGGGCTTCGGAGTGTGGCTGACTTGAGGTACTTTGGCTATGCATGGCTTCGGTACACGGACTGACGGAGTTCGAGCTGGGAGTAGCTGCAAAACCATGGTGGTCCACTCCGGAGGTGATGGTGTGAACGCTCAAGAGCTTTGACGGCTTCGACTCAAAACCATCACTATATCAAAGATTTACTTCGGTGAAGCGAAGGCCTTTGGCTCGATGTGTGTTACCGAAGCTTCTGCACACTTTGTGTGCGAAGGGGGCTTCAGAAGATTCCAACTGTGCAAAGGTTGATCGTGTCTGCTCTAGAAAAGCTGATGTTGTCTCCTCTACGAAGATGACAAAAGAAGCCTCCAAAAAAGTAGACTACCATTTGTGCCCCTTGTCTGGCTGAGACAAAAATAGTGTAAACCATAAGGGTAGAGTAGTCTATTCGCAGGGCTGAGTAGTGCCTATAAATAGTGAAGGCTGGCTAGGTCTAGGCAGCACTTTGAGCAACCATTTTTAGAACTCCCAGAGGTAGCAACCATATTCATGTACTCAGTACTATCAGTCTTTTTGTGTTCCCTGTTCATGCAATGAAATTTTCATTCTGTTCTATGTCTATTGCTTGAACTTGTATTCCTGTTTTGCACTGCATGTGTTGATTTCTCTGTGTTACACTTCATTCTGTTCTAGCCCGAGTTTTTGCACTATTTCCATTATAGAAAAGGGCTTTAGTGTTCTGTACGTGCAAAGTGTATGTATCTTTCATTGTTTGTTTGCTCTGTCTAAACTAGAGGCAAGTCCTCTCAAATTACTAGCGAAGCACTGAGTGAAGTCAGGATCAAAGCCTGTTTTTCTTCCTCAGCCAAAGTTTTTACTGCAGTCTATACTGTGTTCTTTCTGCCCTTCGAAATACGAAGCCTAGTACTAGTTGCTAGTGCGGAGTATCTATTCGAAGCCCTCAGAGGGAAACTTACTCCTGCGAAGTGTGAAGTGTGAAGCCTACTCGAAGGCACCTTCTGCGCAGAGCCTGCACTATCCTTGCAGAGTTGTGTTTTTGGGTTTGTGGGTGTGAGCGAAGTCTCCTTGTCTTCGACTTTTTACTCTTTGCGAAGCTTGTGTTCGGAGCTGTAAAATACCTCCGAACCAAACGTCCGAAGGGTGTGTTCAAAGCTTGTTCCGCAGGAGATAGAATTTAAAACAGAAGGCTAGTTCTAGTCTGAAATTTTAAAGCTCTCATTCACCCCCTTTGGTTGCCCTTTTCGGTCAAACATTTCGTTTGCTTCGTAAAGAGATGGCCTGATTCTTATCAATCCTTATCTACTCATCTTCTTGGTTTCAGTCTGAGTCAACAATGAAGCCAAAACTTGGGGCATCTTCTTCTTGACTTGTGAGTGGCACCGACAGTTGATGCCTGAGTGGTTTATTAGCAAACAGTTTGGATGCATTCTAGAAATTCTCTATTTTCTGAACCGTAGCAGTTATATGGAAGAACAGAGGTTACATGGCCTGTAAATATCAGAAAGTAGGAAGGTTTCCCGGTTCTTAGGGTAAAAGTGTAATTCTTTTATTTGGTTTTAGTGTATATTAACACTTATAATTAATTTGTTGACAAGCACGTTGCTTTCAAATTTATGCTGACAATCGATCGGATCTTATGGAATTAAGAGGTTTTTCACAAAAATTAAGCTAATTTTGTTAAACCTCAAACCTTCCCTCCCAATAGTTCAATATGCCATGCTTCTCTACAATATAGATAATCTGAAGCGTGGAATACTTCGGTTTCTCTTGTGCCCCTGTAGCTTTAGATGTTTTGTTCATAGATGGAATTAGCTCATGGTTGATGAGAACATCACCAGTTGGGATATGTTCTTGATTGTGAGGAAACAAGTTAAGGTGCATACTTTCTATGATAGATTTAATTTTTATATATTTGAACCTCGGATGCTACACCATGAGATGAGTTCATTTTCAATTTCAAAAATACTTTCTTGGATCAATAGAAGAGATGCATGTATAAGGGGAACTCTTGTATTATCATGGAAGGTTATTGGGGACCAATAGACGTTGAGTCGAGGATGACTCCAAACCAAGAAGGATAGGATGATAAGGACATCCCTACCAATGATACAACCATACATGAATACCAAGATCCGATTATTCGAGTTCGAGCACGATGATTAAATCTTCAGGTCAAATCGTTTCTAAGTATCTTAGTATATTATCTTGGGAATAAATTACTACCTAATATTATTATTATTGTTAGGAACCATGTAGATGATGAAAAACACTTGGTAATAAACAAAGAGTTGGAGAATTACCAGAAAGGACGTCCAAGCCAATTTGAGAATACAATCCAACTACAATTCATGTCCAACTCGAATTCCAGGAGCAGTGTGCACTAAAATAATCGCCCAGGCCACATACAGACTCCGGTTTTGACGTTCCACCCAGCCACGGAAAGATAACTTCAAAACCTTTCCAATTCCACTAGTTTCATCTCAAAATTCCTTCTAGATCAATGGGAATCCTTAAAACAAGATATAGTCTAGAATCTGTCAGCATGCTGTTTTCTGCGTTATTGGGCCTTTGGGCCGTGTATCCAGTTGAGCCCGTTAGGGGTGCATCCCAAAGTACTTGAAGGAATTTAAATTCACAGGCAAGGATTAGCATTCTTGGCGAGGTCAATCATGTTGTTCTTGGTTAATAACCAACGGAGAAGTGGTGTAGTGATTGCAAGGGCCGATCTCTTGGATCGGAAGCCGGATCGTCAATGTCGAGTTCTCCACTAATCGTTGTTTATCCCCCACCTGATGGTAGATCGGGCACCCCCTCCTGCATCAAGTGGTATTAGAGCTTGCTTTACCATCAGGTTCGTGTATCTTAGATTAGATTGATTTCATATTCATCCCAAAGTCCACGAAAAAGCCAACAAAAAATTTGTAGTCGTAGGTTTTCCCCAATCCAAGACCATCCCTAGCCTTTGCACGTTTTGGTTTCAGACTCCGTAGTATTGGGTTTGTGTCCTTGGTCAAGTCCGGTTGCTGGTTAGTATTATTGTGATCCTATTTTCTAAATCCATTATACTAGCTACCACCCATAAAATCCCCCTTGATTAGCAATTCTCGTCCAAACTAGAACCTCAAAACCCTGATTCGGACTACCTCTGATAAAATAGTCATATCTTTTGCATATAGACTCTGAATAAGTGAAATAAATACATTTTAGAAATACAGAAAAAATTAGATCTAAGTTTTCCTAGCAAGCTAGGTTATCCGATTTTAGTTTTTCCAAATTTGGCCGAAAAGATTAAGTTTTCTAGCCCCGAAGTTTCTTGCGCGGATTTTTCAACTCATCTTTATTTACCTACATAATACTTCTTTACAACAAAATTGTATCACATCTTCTTGGTTTGTTTCTTGGTGCTCCTAATAAAAAAAGAAGTGTACAAAAATATTTCAAAAAAAAGAGTTCAAAATAAAGAGAAAAAATATCGAAAAAAGAGAAAAATATCAAGAAAAAAGAGGAGCACTTAGGGATAAGCTTGGAAGATATTAGTTTTGTGTGGTGCTGTTTTGGGTACTTGTTGGAGGAAAATACTTCATCCTCAGGGCTTTAGAAATCAGTAGCCAAAGATAATTCTTCAGCTTCGAAGCATGTGTTCATCTCCAAGATGATGTAGGTTTCAAGCCGAAGGATACTTCGGCTTCATGGTTCGAAGGTATCCTCTAAAGGCTCCGAAGCTATAGTGGAAAACAGCAAGACTGATAAGACGTATGTCTTATCTATCCTCTCCGGATAGATTTTACTATTTTAACCCTATTCAGGGTACCAAATAGTTTCCACTATGTCGGTTGTAATTGAGGGGTAAATAGGTCTTTTCCTTAGAGTTTTTGCCTATAAATACCGCCCTTTTTACCCTGTAATAGGCATCGAATACTCAGCTATTCAATGTACAACTTCGAACTACTTTGAGCTATCATCCTATTCGGAGGATCAAAATAGTCCGCATCAGAAACTCTTCGTTGTTAGTTCTTAATCTTCGAGAACCTGTTAGCATAATCCTTTGCCCCAACAGTTGGTGCCGTCCATGGGGAACCTAGTTCTTAAAGCTAGTTCTTTGTCGCTGACTGAACTTCGAAGAGCACTTGTGGAGGGAGCTTCGGAGTCTTAGGATTCTGCGCACCCTTCGGTAAGGGGCTTAATAGTGAAGCTCTAAGGCCTTTCTTCGCCTTCCCAAACAAATCGAAGTCTTCGGTCTTTAGAACTCATCTTCGTTAGCCATGCCTCCCAAGAGGAGCCTAGCCTCTGATCCTCCCCGAAGGTCCCCTCGGACCAATGGTGCAGGACCCTTAGTCATTCCACTGACCCCCAAAGGGGTCACCGGATGTCGAGCACCGAGAGGCCCCCGAGCCGATCCCATGGTGCTCCAAACCGATTACACCAGTTCCCAAGACCCGGAGCTCCCCTCCAAAGGTGATGAAGACCTTCCTAAGGATGCGGCTACCCAAGTAGCGTGACTTTAGGAGGAAGTAGCAAGGTGGACACAAGAGGCTGCTGATCGACTTCGCTCTCAAGCCTCCACTCATGCTTCAGAAGGGCCTCAAGACGATGGTACTGGTGATCTCCCCGAAGCTTTCAAAGTCTCGGAGGAAGCCGAAAATGCATCCTTCGATGATAAGTCTCCATTGCATCCGGACCTGTAGAAAGTTCCCTTCGACCCTAGGTTCAAGGCCTCGAAGCTGCACAAATACTCTGGTGGTTCTGATCGTGGAGAGTTATCTCGTTTGTATGCTTTGGCAATACAAGCCAGTGGAGGGGTGCGTAACACTATGGCGAAGTGTTTCCCTCTCGCACTTGAAGGTGTAGCTCTCCGATGGTTCTGTTCTCTAAAGCCAGGATCGATCAAGTCTTGGGAGCAGCTGAAGAGGAAGTTCATAAGCAACTTACAGGGTACATTTGTAGCCCCAATGTAGACCGGGAGTCTGTTTTAGGTGAAGCAGCGAGTGGGGGAGATGCTTCGGGAGTATTTCACACGCTTCGCCCACACCAAGTCTCAGATCAAAGGCTTGGCTACCTCTTCGGTAGTTGATGCCATGCGCGAAGGGGTATTGAACCCAGATCTCCTCAGCAAGCTTCACTGAAAGCCAGTGTCGTCTGTGGTATAGCTGATGGTATACATCGAACAGAATGCCAAGGTGGAGGAAGGCTTCCTCCGAAGAATTGCAACACCTGTACCAGCCCTTCGAGAAGTGAGGATGGAGCCCGAAGTCCCAACCTCTCTGCAAGCCCCCCTTGATAGTCGTTTCAACGATCATAGACGGGGAAAGAAACACTTCTGCTTCGAGGTGTTAAACATTGCACCCTTCACCCCAAATATGCCTGTCATCTTTCAACAGGCACAAGGTTTCAAGGCTGGTACTTCGAAGCCCTAAGAAAGTGTAGCTGGCTGGCTCCCAAGCTTCTTCTGTTGTGTGCATGGTGAGAATAGAAGCCATGACATGAAAGATTGTAATTCCGTATTAACCGTTCGGGGTGAATACCTAGGATGAAGCTCAGGGCGAGGTAGTTCGGACCGAGCCCCTCCAGCAGTGCGTTCGGAGCCCGTGCAAGCTGTGGATCGAACCGGCAACCCTGGAGCACCGATGCAACTCCCGGTGGCCAACATTATGCCACCACCGAAGAATGAAGATCCCCAATATCACGGCAAGCGAGTGGTCCTACCCATCTCCGGAGGGGTACCCTGGTAACATGTCTAAAAGGCAGTGAAGAGAATATGTACGTGAAGTAGGGCACATAGGGACCTCGAATTCGGTGGCAGAAATGCCCGAGTGGTTCCATGTACCTATTTCTTTTACTGCCAATGATGTCGTGAGGGTGAAATTCTCTCATGCTGACTACTTCCGACAGCTCGCCCACTCCAAGGCTTCGTAGGTCCTCCTCTCGATGCCCTCGGCCAGATAGGCCTCGAGGTTGCCTTCGGAGAGGGGACCCTTGCAAGGGTGGAGGAGGTGATCTTCGACGTCGTCGATGCCCCATATGCCTATAATGCAATTTTCGGATGGGGAATGTTGAACCAGTTCGGGGCTATAGCACATCATAACTACTTATGTCTCAAGATGCCCACGCAAGGTGGAGTTCTCACTATTTCAGGATACCAAGCTATAGCCCGAAGAGCGGAGTATGGCCATGGTCCATCACTGGACCCTCGGCAAGTGCACAGCGTGTCGGAGCACACGGAGGAGGCTTCAGAGTCTTCAAGCTCCTCGAAGGGCCCTTCCCTAAAGCCAAGCCCGGAAGGTGATGTGATCACGAAGATGATCCTGAAAGATGGCAAGGAGTACCCAATACAATTCGGCAAGGGGCTACCTTAGGAGATAGCTACTTCACTAGAGGAGGTAGTTAAACAAAATTTGGATATCTTTGCCTAGACCGATGAAGACATCACCGGGGTTGACCGGAGCATCATTGAGCACAGTTTGCTTGTCAACCCGAAGGCTAGGCAAGTGCGTGAGGGGCTCCGTAAGTTATCAGCAGAGAAGGCAGACCTCGCCAAGGTGAAGGTGGAAAAATTGCTAAGGGCTGGCATTATTAGGGAAGTAGCCCACACGTAGTGGCTGGCTAACCCTATTTTTGTCAGGAAAAAGGGCTCCGACAAGTGGCGCATTATAGGACCGAAAGTAGCGGCCAGAGGGGGGGTGAATGGGCGCCTAAAAATTCTTTCTAAACTATATCCTAATCCCAAACCCAAACCCAAACAAACTTTACTAGACAAATTATATTAACAAAGCAAATTATCGAATTTAAAGTTGTCTAGCATAAAAATGACCGGTGTACTAAATAAAATGATATTAAAGATAAACTAAATAGAAATACTGCAGTAAATAAAAACACCTAGATATATCACGAAATATTTATAAAGCAGTCTAAAAATGAAATACTAATCAAATGAATAAAACATGGATTATTGAAAAAAATAATTCAGAACTAAACCTAAAATATTTCAAGTAACGACTAGAATAAAAATACTATTGTGACTAATAAATTTTCTTTACTTTTTATATGAGTAGTTTAAACAGATATATTTAAATAAATAATACGAGATAACTAATAAGCAGATTAAGTAATAAAGTCTAGTAGGTAAAAATATCTACGAAAATACTAAAAACAAATTTACTGCTAGTTGAAAATAGATCAATATTGATTTAGTTAAACAACTAAAATAAAAAATAGGGGATTAAACGTAACTGTTAGAGGAAAATATTTCATCTTCTGGGTTATTGACATAACAGGACAAAGACGGGTGATTGAATCAAAGTTTTCCAACATCTAATTCTGGCAGTGTAATAAATCAAGTTCGAAGTATGGAGGCGAACTCTAGTTCGGAGTATATCTTCAAACTTGGATTCTTCCGAGAGCTTTCTCGCTAGCTAGGATGGAAGACTTATCTTATTTCTCATTAGATTAGTGTTTTACCATTCTAGCCCTATTAAGGGTACCGAATAGTTTCCACTATGTCGGTTGTAATAGAGGGATAAAAGGGTCTTTTCCTTAATGTTTGGGCCTATAAATACCCCCCGTTTTACCCTGTAATGAAGATAGAATACAAGTTATTCAATATACATCTTCGAACTATTTTGAGCTATTATCCTATTCAGAGGCTTGAAATAGTTTACTTCGCAAACACTTCGTTTGTTAGTTTCCAACTTTCAGAAACCTGTTAGCGTAATCTTTTACGCCAACAGTTGGCGCTGTCCGCGGGGACCCTAGTCCAAAAAACTTCGTTCTCTACTAAGTTCTCAAATCATGCCTCCCAAGCGGAGTGCAGGTATTAGTCCTATTCGGAGGTCCCCTCGGACCTCCGGAGTAAGATCTTCAAACATAGTTGAGGTCGGAGGACCTTCGATGTTTCCTCCACCTGAGAATCCAGAAGGGATTTCCCTTCCTCGAGCAGCCGGAGTCCCCCCCCAACTCCATCTATAGTTCGGCCAGCCGGAGTCCCTCTTCCACCTCAGGTTCCACTTCGAACTGATGCGTACAGTTCACAAGACCCGGAATATCCTTCCGGAGGAGATGAAGATGGTCTTGGTGATATAGCCGTTCAAATGGCCAGTCTCCAAGCTGAGGTAGCAAGGTGGCGGCAAGAAGCTGCAGATAGGCTTCGTTCTCAGGCCACCACAGTCATCCCCGAAGTGCCCGAAGACGACGAACTTCCTTATCCCGAAGCCCCGGAGAACGCTTCCTTCGACACCGAATCTCTGCTACATCCTGAATCGCAGAAAGTACGCTTCGACCCTAAGTTCAAAACATCGAAGCTTTGTAAATATTCTGGAGATGAAGATCCTGGAGAGTTCGCCCGCTCTTATGCATTAGCAATTGAAGCCAACGGGGGAGTGCGAGACACTATGGCCAAATGTTTCCCCTAGCTCTCGAAGGAGTGGCACTAAGGTGGTTCTGGTCTCTGAAGCCAGGATCAATCAGATCATGGGGGGAGTTGAGGAAGAAGTTCATGAGCAAATTTCAGGGTACCTTCGTACCTCCAATGTCAACAGGAAGTCTTTTCCAGGTGAAGCAGCTCCCGGGAGAGACTTTAAGACAGTATTTCAAGCGCTTCGCTCATACGAAGTCGCAAATTCGAGGGTTAACTACGTCTTCATTAGTTAACGCAGCTTGAGAGGGAGTTATTCATGCGGGGCTCCTTGATAAACTTCACAGGAAAAAGATATCTTCTATTGCTCAATTGATGTCTTATTTCAAAGAATATGCAAGTTCAGAAGAGGGATGGCTTCGGAGAACTGTCGCAACTCCGTCAATCGTGCAAGAAGTCAAGCTAGAAGTCAAGATTTCAACACAGTCACAGGGGCCTAGCTTCGAGGCTCAGCATGACAGGCATCGGGGACAAAAGCATCCTCGTTCAGAAGTCCTGAATATTGCACCCCCGCAGAAATTTGCCCCAAGAGCTCCGTAGCCTTCAGGAAGCAAGACCAGCGGCTGGAGGCCGCCAGGGAAACCGGCTGGCAAAGCCCAAGCCTTTTTCTACTGTGTCCATGGTGAGAATCGGAGTCACGCGACTGATGCGTGCAAATCTATACATTCTTTAAGAGGAGAGTACATGGAAAGAACTTCGGGTCGAGGCACTACTGACCGAGTTCTGACCGAAGTGCGTCCGGAGCCTCTCCAGGCTGTGGCACGAATAGAGAACCTCGACCCTGCAAGACGGCCTCCGGTGATCAATATTATGCCACCTCCGAAGCAGGAAGACAGGAAAGATCGAGGGAAAAGAGTAGTCCTCCCCATCTCCAGAGGAGGGACCCTCGGAAGTATGTCGAAAAGGCAGAGAAAAGAATATGTTAGAGAAGTCAACCATATTGGAACCTCTTCGTCTGCAGCTGCTATGCCCGAATGGTCCCATGTGCCAATATCTTTTTCTGCAGATGATACAGCTGGTATAAAGTTTCCACACGCAGACCCACTCGTCATTACTGCTGACATAGCAGGGACTGAGGTCCGGAGAGTGCTAATCGATGGAGGGAGTTCGGCAGATATTATCTTTGTCCAAGCTTTTGATCAACTCTGCATCTCCAGGAAGCATCTTCTCCCAACAGCCCATCCTTTGCAAGGCTTCGCAGGACCCCCTCTCGATGCCCTTGGCCAAATTGGCCTGGAAGTTACTTTTGGAGAGGGGCTACTGGCCAGAACGGAGGAAGTGATTTTCAATGTTGTGGATGCCCCATATGCATACAATGTCATCTTCGGGAGAGGCATGTTGAATCAATTTTGGGCTGTGGCGCATCATAATTACCTGTGTATGAAGATGCCGACACAGGCGGGAGTGCTCACTGTTTTCGGAGATCAGGCCACCGCGCGAAGAACGGAGTATGGTCATGGCCCTCCTCTTGACCCGAGACAGGTGAACAACGTGCAAGATAATCTGGAGGATTTCTCTACTCCTAGTGAATTTTCGAAGAAATCCTTCCCAAGGCCAAGCACCGAAGGAGAGATTGCAACGAAGGTTATTGTCAAAGATGGCAAGGAATATTCATTTCAATTTGGCAAAGACTTGCCTCCAGAAGTCGCTACTTCGTTAGAGAAAGTAGTTTTTCCAGAAGCTATCTACGGAGAGGGCCATCCTTACCTATGACGAAGTGGAAAAACTGTTGAAGGCTGGGATTAACAGAGAAGTGGCTCATACGGAGTGGTTAGCCAACCCAGTCTTCGTTAGGAAGAAATCTTCCGGGAAGTGGCGTATCTGTATTGATTTTACATCTTTGAATAAAGCATGCCCCCGTGACCCCTACCCCATGCCCCGAATTGATCAACTGGTTGACTCTACTGCTGGTTCGGAGTTATTAAGTTTCCTTGATGCGTACTCCGGCTATCATCAAATTTGGCTAAAGCGCGAAGATGAAATCAAGACAAGCTTTGTAACTCCTTCAGGAGTCTTCTGCTATGTAAGAATGCCCTTTGGCTTAAGA
Organism: Zizania palustris; assembly: GCA_019279435.1. Classification (NCBI taxonomy): domain Eukaryota; kingdom Viridiplantae; phylum Streptophyta; class Magnoliopsida; order Poales; family Poaceae; genus Zizania; species Zizania palustris. The sequence continues at coordinate 83,067,801 of JAAALK010000287.1, read as the reverse complement.
AATGCCGGGGCTACTTTTTCGAGGTTAATTGCTAAGGCCCTAGGTCATCAATTAGGTCGCAATGTAGAGGCCTATATGGATGATATTGTAATAAAGAGTGCTTTAGAGCACCAACATAGCCTAGACTTAGCAGAAACATTTAATAGCCTTCGGGCATGTGGGATCCGTCTTAACCCCGAAAAATGTATCTTCGGGGCGCAGGCTAGAAAATTGTTAGGGTATCTAGTTTCAAGTAGAGGGATCGAAGCTAGCCGCACCCAGATAACTGTGTTGCAAAGGATGACTCCCCCGGAGAATTTAAAGCAAGTGCAAAAGCTGACTGGTCACCTTGCAGCACTTAGCAAGTTTTTGGCAAAGTTTTTGGAGAGAAGTTTGCCCATTTTCAAAGCATTAAAGGGGTCCGAAGATTTTGCATGGACACCGGAGTGTCAAAAGAGCTTCGAAGATATTAAGAATTATCTTAGTAACCTCGCTACACTCACGGTGCCTATTGCGGACGAAACCCTACTCCTTTATCTTGCAGCTACTGGCTCTGCTGTCAGTGCAATCCTTGTCAGAGAGGTTGATTTCAACGGGAAGTTGGTTCAGAATCCAGTTATTTTTTGTCCGAAACATTGTCTGGAGCAAAAACAAGGTATTCCGAGCTAGAGAAATTCACTTATGCTCTGATAATGGCTTCGAGGAAGTTAAGGAATTATTTCTTGGCACATAATGAATTGTACCAACTTCATATCCTTTGGGAGATATGCTCCGGAGTAAGGATTCTACAGGAAGAATTGGGAAATGGGCTGTTGAGTTAGCACCCTTCGACATATCCTTTGTGGCAAGAACAGCAATTAAGTCACAAGTGTTGGCGGACTTCGTGGCAGAATGGACTCCCCCCGCAGCATGGGCTCCGGAGAAGCCAAGTGAAGGGATTTGGACTATTTACTCTGATGGAGCTTTCCAAGCATCTGGTGCAGGTGTCAGAGCGGTGATAATTTCACCTTCAGGGCAAAAGGCAATGTACTCCGCAAGACTAAACTTTAAATCTACTAATAATACAGCAGAGTATGAAGGAATTTTATTGGGACTTTGAATGGCACGTGCTCTAGGGGCTACAAGAGTTGTTATTAAGACCGATTCCTAGATTGTAGCAGGGCACGTGGACAAGAGCTTTCAAGTTCGACATCCACAACTTGCAAAATACTTGGAAGAAATCCGTAAGATTGAAGCAGCATTTAAAGGGATTTCCATTCGGAGTATACCCAGAGCAGAAAATGTGCAAGCTGACATCTTAGCAAAAGCTGCAGCCGGAGCTATGGACAAACCGGAAGAGGCTTTTTATGAAGAACTCAGTACACCTTCGGTGCCACAAATCCCTTCTGCGGAAGTCCTTTACATTCCAAGTACAGATTGGCGAAGTTCAATTATGGAATTGTTGCAAGGAGAAGCAAATATGTCCAAAGGGCCACAGCTTTTGAGGTTGAAACTTAGAATTCGGAATTATCATATAATCAACGGTATTTTGTATAAGGCCGGAGTATACTCCCCTTTGCTCCGATGTATATCTCAAGAAGAAGGTCAAGAAATTCTCCGAGAAATTCATGAAGGACTCTGTGGTAGCCATTTGGCCCCTCGAGCTTTGGCAGGAAAGACACTTCGCTAGGGGCTTTATTGGCCTACAATAGTAGCTGATGTGGAGAGCTTAGTCCGCACTTGCCAAGGATGTCAGTGGATGGGACGAAGAAGTCATCGCCCACCAACAACCCTTCAAGTCATTGCTCCAGTATGGCCCATGGCCAGGTGGGGTATGGATGTTATTGGCCCCTTTCCAGTAGCAAAAGGAAATTTGAAGTTCGCAGTGGTAGCAATTGAGTACTTTTCAAAGTGGGTCGAAGCAGAGCCCTTAACAGCTATCACTTCGAATAATGTATAAAATTTTTTTTGGAAAAATATCATATGCCGGTTTGGAGTGCCTCAACAGCTAACAGTCGACAATGGAACACAATTCGATGCAGAACCCTTCAGGAAATTTTGTGAAGATTTAGGCATCCAATTATGTTTTACTGCAGTAAGACATCCTCAGTCTAACGGAGCTGTTGAAAGAGCCAATGGTAATATCTTGTCAGGGCTGAATCGAAGAATAGTTGGATTGGCAAAAGGATTGTGGACTGAAGAGCTCCCGAAGATCTTATGGTCCATTCGGACAACTCAGACAAGGTCTACGGGTTTTACTCCTTTCAGACTATTATTCGGAGACGAAGCTATGACGCCAACGGAGCTTAAAGGAGGATCCCTTCGCAGCACCAAACCGGAAATAGCAGCAGAAAGGCAAACTTCGCTTGATTTAATAGAAGAGACAAGACTTCGAGCTGTCGCCAATTTGTCAAAGTATCAGCAGTAGATGAAGACTTGGTTCGACCTGAAGGTCAAGATTAATGAACTTAGGCCGGGTCATCTCGTGTTGCGAAGTATTGTAGCGCCAGGGAAATTAGGAAATAAGTGGGAAGGTCCATACTTAATTGTCCGCTCAGGGCGCCCTGGTTCTTTTAAGTTAGCCAATTTGGAAGGTGAAGAGTTAGCGCATACATGGCATGCGGAGCACCTAAAGCGATATTTCGCATAGGAGCTCCTTGTAATCATTTGTAAACGCCTTCCGAATCAATAAAGCATATGGTTCAGATAATGCCTACCCCCACATACTTCCCACTTCTAGTGGACGCACTGGAATAGCGAAGTTGACTGGGAGGGAAGTGTCATTAATTTGAATCATATTTTTCGGACTTCAGACCACTGGTCTGAAGCTTCCGACGAGGTCGGATAGTCAATAAGAAAATGGATTCCAAGCCACTGGCTTGAAAGCATCCGTAAAAAGAGTCCAAGGAGACCAAATAATGCGGATTCCAAGCTCTGGCTTGAAAGCATCCGTAAAAAGAGTCCAAGGAGACCACTGCGAATTCCAAACCACTGGTTTGATAGCATTCGCAAAAAGAGCCGAAGGAGGCCAAAAAAACAAAACAGAGTTGAGCTGATAAGCTTCGAATATCTGTGAAAAGAGTCCAAAGTGACCAATCGTTTGGGACACTAAAGTGTCCGGAAAGTTGTCCGAAGTGATCTCTTTCAAAGCAAAAGTTACTAAGTTACCAGTTTTCAGACTTCAAGTAGTCGAAGACACTTTATAAGATTTAATCAATCTTTAAATTGCTGAGGGGCTCCGAGCCTCCAAAATTGTACTCCTAAGTTTTTCTTTGCGCTTAACCAACTTTGAATATAGTTCGAAGTTGCTTACACCCAAAGAGGGGCTGGGAAGTAGGGAGACAATTTTAAATCAATATTTATTATCCGAAGAAATTATAATTACATCATGAAAAATCGGTGTCTATACCGAGAAGGAATCGAAGACCTCTTAGATCTCTAGAGCTATTGCTAAGGTTGGAACGACTAGTTCCAGAGCCGGGAGTTCTAACAACTTTGCGTTTAACTCTTCTACCTCCTTTCGAAGCTCTAAAATATTTCTGTTCTTGCTGAAGCTCGGCCCAAGTTCAGAGTCGTTCGGGGCTCCTTTCCCAGCTTCCAAGTTCTTCAGGTTTTTTCCCCTTAGCCTCAACAATACCTTCATCTTTGAACCACGCAATGTCTTCGGAAGATGAAGTTTCCAAGTTAAATTCTTTTTCTTCCTCTTTAATATAAGATAATATATCTTTGCATACTTCGGGCACAATTGCACCGGAGCTGTCTCGAGGAACTAAAAATCGAGGTCGCTTGTGAAGTTTTAAAAGATCGAAGGTAGCCCATAACAGGTGGAGTTCTTCATTAATGTTTAACACTTCGATATCATCCATGTGAGGTGAAGCCTAAAAACATGATAAGCAAATTTTCATTCATAATGTATGAACAACATGATTCTTTACTTAGTCAGGATCCTAAAGAAAATCTAGACCTGCGGGTTTGGCAGAGGCTGGCTACTCGAAGCTTGTGACCGAGCTTGCTTCTGGCATTGGCCTTCATCAATCCAAGCCTTGATCGCAGTACGACCTTCGGCTCTCCATGAAGTTTGGAAGGCTTGCCAAGCAGCGGCCACGTCTTCGGAAGGATTAAGAAGCCGGCTTTCGTCGAAGGTAATAGGAGCCGCCTCTGCATTCGGAGTTATCGATATTACCAGATCTTCATAGTAACGAAGTACCCCGATAGCAGCCACTTGTCCGGAGAGTTCTCCGTACCGAATGCCTGCCGTCTTCATCGTCTTCGCAGCTCCTTGGATCATTTTTAGCCACCGAAGCAAGGAGACGTTGTCATTTGAAGGAAGTGTCCCAGTAGTACCGAAGTACTCTAGAACATCTAGGAGTTGGTTCATGACCTCCGCAGCTACCTTCTTCGATTTTAGCTTATCTTCGAGTAAAGCGTCCTTTGCTGAAGTCAACTCTTCCACCACGCCGGAAAGCCTAGCTGCCTCCGTAGCTAAGGAGTTTTTCTGGTTAAGTAGGTGGCTAGCTTCTTCTGCAGTCTTGGTCTTTTCCTCCCGGAGCTTGACATGTTCAGCCCCCGCCGTAGCATGCTCCGCCCGTATATTTTCTATTTCCGCCCGAAGCACAATTTGTTCTACTTCGAGCTCCTTCTTCGCAGTTTCCAAACTTTATCTGGCCCTCCGCTCTGCTGAGACCATGTTGTCTAAGTGCGAAACCCGACCTTCGGAGATGGTAAGATTTCACTAAAGGGAAGTGATTTCCTCTCGAAGGCGGAGGCTTCCACGTTCGTTCGAGATGTTCGCAGCTCGGGCCAAGACTATTTGCTGCAAGGAGGAAAAACCAAAGTGAGAAATTATTTGTATATGAGATTAATTTTGTTTTGCAGATACTTCGTACCTGATATGCTGCATGTTCCATGGCGGCGTTGAGCTCTGATCCCTCAGCTTTGCTCAGGATGGCTACCAAGTCTGTCTCCCCGACTTCGCGGCTAGCTCGATCCAAAGGCTCGAGCAAAGTCCGAAGTCCAGTTCTTCGCTCCAAGAAAGGATCTAGAAGAGGGAGCATAGACAAGGCCCTCTGATCGTCTTCATTCGGTGAGGGGTCATAGCGCTGGGCTGCATCTTCACGAACTTCGACCGACTCTCCCCCCTCTATCGATTGACTTCCATCAGTTGATTCAGACGGAGTTAATCTTGAACTCGGAGCAGGGAGGGGGTCCACCTTGCCTTTACCTTTTCCAGGTCCCATTTGGGCGACTTCTAGAATTGGCTCCGAAGTTCTTGAGGTTCCAAGAGTTGTATCTTCAGGACGAACCTTTTCAGTAGGAGCGGACCCTGTTGAGGCAAAGGTATTATACATTGTATAATTTTGCAGGAAAAGAACAAATGGATTATGCAAAGTTTACCTCCGAAGTCTTGTCGGCGGGTGAGCATTGGGCTGCTTGGGGGGTCAAAAGCTACCCCAAAGTCGTCGTCAGAGTCAGAATTCACGGCTAAAACTTCGATTGTTGGAGCCCCATCAGGAGCTGTAGTCGTTGCTTTGTCCGGAATCGATGTTGATCCTGCAGCAACTTCGGTTTCACCTTCATTCATAGGGGCTTCATCATGCGGTAAGTCTTCTTGAGCGGCCGAAGTCCCAACATGCCCGAGGTTGCTTGGAAACTCCGGCACGTTCGCAACGTCGCTAGTGCTTGCATCTGCTTGGGCTCCATCTTTGTCAATTAGGTCAACAAGCATTCTACCTTCATCCTATGATGAATCGGCGACTGAAGCTATTGGACTCGAAGACGCTGCAATTCTTGGCTTTCGAGCTACTTTTTTTGATGGAGTATTAGCAGAAGTCGAAGTTCCAGCTTCTGCTTTCCTCTTCTTCGTCCCTTGTTCTAAAGGCACACAATCCAGAAGAGGAGGGACGCAATTCTGAGTACTCCCCATACTCGGTTGAATCGCTCCCAAGTACCCACTAATTTCACTCTCCATTCCATCTCGGTCGGAGTTGGAATTCCCAAGATTTTCTCTGAAGCTCGCACAATTTGCTCCGAAGTCATAGGAGCTAGAGATGCTAAAAGATAAGTTGACGATTGGTTATTTCTTCAAATAAATATATATGAAACATGTTGTTTTCGATGTTACCTACAGGGCTCGAGCTCGAAAAAATCTTTCGAAGGCCACCTACATGTTGGCTAATCCGCTGAAGTAGGCTAAGGCGAGCTTCGAGCTGGCCTAGATCTGGGGGGACAAGGGCTTCTCTCCGGAAGTTTATGTCCTGAAGAGGTCCCGCTAGGCGACTTCCTGCCCCAACCTCGGCATAAAACCATCAGAGAATCCAATCCGTATACCATCTGGCATTGATGGCCTTGGCTTGAAATCGAAGAGCGTACTCGTCTCGAAGCTGGAAGTTAATACTTCCAAAGGCCACCACCATCTTTTCACCTACAGGGCCTACGAAGGTCTTCGGTTGGCAAGAAGCCCGGTGTAGGGCTGCGAAGATTTCTGCTCTTCCTTCGCAGCCTTCAGCTCGCAACGCCCACTCGAAGATGGAAAGACGTGCTATCGCGTTCAAAGAAAGTTGGGGGAGAGTAACATGTAATAAATCCAGTACCTCAGCTAGAAAATCTACAGCCGGAAGCCCTAATCCTGCTTCGAAAAAGGCTTCGAAGACGACCACTTCTCCGGGAATTGGCGAAGGAATAGCTTCTTTTCCAGGTTTGCGAATCACTATCTCCGAACTAATCTTTCCTTCTATCGCTGCCGCGAGCGATTCCCTCTTGCAGGTTGAAGGTCCTAGTTGGTAAGACTGATCCGCATACTTCGCGTTGGGGATACCTTCCTGGCACCGCCATTGGCGCTCCTACTGTCGCTGTCGGAGTTATCATTGCTGCTGCCGCTGCTACCGTAGCCTGCTGCCGGGCTAAGGCTGAAGCCGCCCCCAGAACCTTGAAGCTCGTTTTTGCCATGAAATCACATGGATTGCTCAAGGGGAAAATGGAGGCTAGGGTTTGTTTGCACTAAAGCGGTGAGAAAGGTACTTGAGAAGGGGCTGGGTTCTCTATTTATAGCCCAAGCCACGATTTTTTACCGTTTGTATCTGCCGTTTTGCATTCTTAACCGTTATCTTTTTGTGAAGTTGATGCATCGCGTAATTTCCATTGGAAGAAAAAAGCCAATGACTATTTCTTCTATGTCTAAAAAGCTTTCAGCCTCCGTAAGTTAATTCTAAGATAGTTCGAACGTAACATCCTTAGAAATTGATTCGAAGTTTTGCATCTCCACGTATTACGGAGGTTGATTAAATCTGTTAATCCCTACGCATGATTAGTTTTCTCGCGTATACTGCTCTCCTAACATTATAGATCTAGCGAAGAAGCATATTCGAGGGGCTACTGTTGGAGGGAAATATTTCATCTTCGGGGTTATTGCCATAACAGGACAAAGACGGGTGATTGAATCAAAGTTTTCCAACATCTAATTCCGGCAGTGTATTAAATCAAGTTCGAAGTATGGAGGCGAACTCTAGTTCGGAGTATATCTTCGATCTTGGATTCTTCCGAGAGCTTCCTCGCCAGCTAGGATGGAAGACTTATCTTCTTTCTCATTAGATTAGTCTTTTACCATTCTAGCCCTATTAAGGGTACCGAATAATTTCCACTATGTCGGTTGTAATAGAGGGATAAAAGGGTCTTTTCCTTGATGTTTGGGCCTATAAATACCCCCCGTTTTACCTTGTAATGAAGACAGAATACAAGTTATTCAATATACATCTTCAAACTGTTTTGAGCTATTATCCTATTCGGAGGCTTGAAATAGTTTACTTCGCAAACACTTCGTTTGTTAGTTTCCAACTTTCAGAAACCTGTTAGCGTATTCTTTTACGCCAATAGTAACTAACCTGCATCGATGTTCGCCGTGCGAGTAGAACTAAAAAACAAGCCGCTGTGGAGATCAGCAACCGAGGCGTGGAAATCGCTGGAAAGCCACTGCAGCAGATTTTGCTATGAAAAGTTGTGCTGCTCCTTCTTCCACGCGAGCTGTAGCCGCGTCGTGAGAGAAAACAAATGCCGTCGTGGAATCCTCTCGGCTGCTGCTTCGCTCCCCTCGGCTGCCATGCATGGACTAATCCGCAGCACATCAAGGCAAAGCCATCCGCATAGCCTGGCCAGCTAGCCGGCTCCCTGGGACCCACACGTGGTAGGGAGACGCAACTACATGAGGATGAAGACATCGTGGGCCCCACCCGGATGCACGTGGCTCAAAGCGGCTACAACCTGCTCCGTGCGTTAATTGTCGTGGCGCGTGCTCTGCTGTTGGCCGAACCCGATAGCACACCTGCCTCCGCGCGTGGAAAACAGCGCTGCTGCGCGCGGTCTGCCGAGCCGCTGCCGCACACAAGTGCTTAGCCAGAGCTGCTTCTCCGCTTTGCTCCGGCACGCGTAGATAATGATCTTCGAAGAACAGTACTGCGGCGATGCAGATTGAACCCGGAGGAAAAATAGTAGATGAAAAATTTATGATGGACTGAAAAATTAATCTCGGGGAAAAAGCACTCATCTATCCCTAGGGGGGATAGGGGCTTATTTATAGGCGACTCTAATACATAAAAAGACTAATTTACCCCTAGCATAAATTAAACTAACTCTAAAGTAAAATCCGAAAATAACTAAAATATTCTTAGAAAAATCACCTGACTCAAATAAAAATATTCTAAACTTAAAAACTAAATATTAATATCCTAAAAACGAATTAATCATAGATTGTCAGTTTTGCGCCGAAACTGACAAAGCGTCCACCATCTTCGCACCGGGTACCCGGATTGGGCCGACCCGACCCCGCAGCTTCCTCAACCCGGCAATCGCTCGCCGCCCATGTACCTGAGTCGAACCCAGTCAACAAACTAGTGGATCATTTGCCGCTCCTAGCCATGTACCCGGATTGGGCCAGCCCGACTCCGCGGCTCTTCTGCTCGGTCGTCACTCCCTGCCCGTGTACCGGAGTCACATGCAGCTCAGACTTGGCAGGTCTTCATATCTCCCTTCCTTTGACTTCCGTTGATAATCACTCATCACATCTGGAGTATCAAACCCATGTACTTCAACATGGTTTCTCATGCATGTGCATCGATTTCACGTCATTGAATAAAGCATGCCCACGAGACCCATACCCTATGACCCGAATAGACCAGTTGGTGGATTCTACGGCTGGCTCCGAATTGCTAAGCTTTCTGGATGCATACTCCGATTATCATCAGGACTGGCTAAAGTGCGAAGATGAAGCCAAGATGAGTTTATAACCCCTTCCGTAGTATTTTGTTATGTTCGAATGCCTTTTGGCTTGTGGAATGCCGGAGCCACCTTCTCACATTTGATAGCTAAGGCTCTAGGTCATCAAATAGGCCGAAATGTCGAAGCCTATATGGATGACATTGTAATAAAGAGTGTTGTAAAGCACCATCATAGCCTAGACTTAGCTAAAACCTTTGAGAGCCTCCGAGCATGTGGAGTTCGCCTCAACCCTGAAAAATATATATTCGGAGCGCAAGCAGGAAAACTGCTAGGGTACTTAGTTTCGAGTAGGGGAATCGAAGCTAGCCCGATGCAGATAAGAGCATTGCAAATAATGGATCCACCAAAAAATCTAAAGCAGGTCCAGAAGCTAACAAGATGGCTCACAACTCTTAGTAGATTCCTGGCCAGATCAACCGAATGAAATCTTCCAATTTTTAATGTTCTAAAGGGGTCCGAAAGTTTCAAGTGGACGTTGGAGTGCTAGAAGAGCTTCGATGACATTAAAGATTAACTCGGAAGCCTGTCAACACTTATTGTGCCCCTCCCAGAAGAAACACTCCTTCTTTATCTTGCAGTAACGGGCTTTGCAGTAAGTGCAGTACTGGTCAGGGAAGTTGAGCTTAAAGGAAAACTGGTGCAAAACCTAGTTTACTTCATCTCAGAAGCTTTGTCCGTAGCAAAGACAATATACTCCGAGCTCAAAAAATTTGCTTATGCTTTGGTAATGGCCTCGCAGAAGCTATGGCATTACTTTCTAGCGCATAATCTTATTGTTCCTACCTCATATCCCCTTGGTGATATGCTTCGGAGCAAAAAATCTACGGGTGGGATCGGAAAATGGGTTGTCGAGCTAGCCCCCTTTGGTATTTCCTTCACGGCGAGAACAACTATCAAATCTAAGATCATAGCTGACTTCGTGGCAGAGTGGACTCCATCTGTAGTCTAGGCTCCGGAAGAAAGCTCCGAAGGTCTGTGGACATTTTTTTTCTGACAGAGCCTATCAGGCATCTTGTGCCGGAGCTGGAGCTGTGATAATATCGCCGTCAGGGCAGAAGGCCATGTATTCTGCAAGGCTCAACTTTAAGACCACCAATAATATTGCAGAGTAGGAAGGAATCTTGCTAGGCCTCCGAAAGGCAAAGGCACTTGGAGCAGCAAGGATTATAATTAAAACAGATTCCCAAGTCGTCGCAGGACATGTTGACAAAAGCTTTCAAGCCAGGAACCCACATCTTGCAAAGTATTTAAAAGAAATCCACAAGACAGAAGCAATGTTTAAGGGATTTTCTGTTCGAAGTATCCCTCGAGCAGATAATCAACATGCAGACATTCTAGCGAAGGCTGCAGCCAGAGCATTGGACGTCCCGGAGGGTGCTTTCTATGAAGAACTTATCAAGCCCACGGTAAATCAATTACCCTCTGCAGAAGTCGTTTACATTATAATGGATGTTTGCAAAACAACACAGTTTTGTCAGAAGGTCCGGATTTCCAAAGGTTGCAAGCAAGGGCTCGTAATTATCAGCTTGTCAATGGGATATTATAAAAAGCCAAAGTTTGCTCTCCCCTACTCAGGTGCATCTCACAACCCAAAGGTCAAGATATACTTTGGGAGATTCACGAAGGCTTATGTGGAAGCCACCTAGCCCCCTATGCTCTAGTTGGAAAGACACTTCGGTAGGGGCTCTATTCGCCAACAATTGTAAGATATGCGGAAGAGTTAGTTCAAACCTATCAAGGATGCTAGTGGATGGGTAGACGGAGCCACCGTCCACCAACGCCCCTTCAAGTTATTGCCCCAGTATGGCCAATGGCGTAATGGGGAATGGACCTCATTGGCCCTTTTCCAATGGCAAAAGGCAGCTTGAAGTTAGCAGTGGTAGCAATTGAGTATTTTTCTAAATGGGTCGAAGCTGAGCCCCTAACTGCTATCACTTCAAGAAATGTGCAAAAATTCTTCTAGCAAAATATCATATGCAGGTTCGGAGTGCCAAGGGAGTTAACTGTGGATAATGGAACCTAGTTTGAAGCCGAACCCTTTAAAGAATTTTGCAAAGAACTGGGCATCTAGTTATACTTCGCAGCAGTACGCCATCCACAATCCAATGGAGCGGTCGAGCGAGCCAGTGGAAATATTCTCTCCGGTTTAAATCATAGGATTGTCGGGTTGGCTAAAGGTCTATGGACCAAAGAACTTCCTAAGATTCTATGGTCCATTCGGATCACTCAAGCCAGGTCCACAGGCTTCACCCCATTCAGGTTGCTATTCAGAGATGAGGCCATGACTCCTACAGAGCTCAAAGGTGGATCCCTTCTTGTAGTAGAACCTGGAAATGAAGATGAGAGAAACACTTTGCTGGACTTGTCAGAAGAAACAAGGCTCCGAGTTGTCGCCAATCTGACGAAGTAACAAGACCAAACGAATACATGCTATGACCCGAAGATAAAAGTGAACGATCTTAAACCAGGTTATTTGGTATTGTGAAGTGTAATAGCTCTAGGGAAGCTAGGAAATAAATGGGAAGGACCATATATTATCCTACGCTCAGGGTGCCCCGGGTCGTTTAAATTAGCTAATTTAGAAGGGGAAGAGTGGAAGCATGCATGGCATGCGGAGCACCTTAAACGTTATTACGCTTAGGGGCACCTTGTAATCAATTGTAAAAGTACATTTCTAAATTAAATAAAGATAGAGGTTCGAATTATGTTTACTCTTCAAATATTCCATACTCCTGGTGGATGCATTAGGAGAACGGAGATGCTTGCAGAGTTAAGCATCCTGTAAGGAACCTAGAAAAAGGCCTTCGAACCATTGGTTCAAGGATTCCGTAAAAGAGCCAAAGGTGGCCAGCCTACGGATTCCAAGCTCCAGCTTTTTAGGATCAGTAGAAGAGTCTAAGGACTTAAAAAGAACAGATTTCAAGACTCTGGGTTCGAAGCATCTGTATGAGAAACCAAGGGTTTGTTTCGGAGTTTGTGATGAGTGATTGACAGATTTTATCCTCTGATTCGAAGGGGTCCCTCCGAAGGGGTTCGGAGGTTGTTTCACCGAATGGTTCGGTGGGTCTGTTTTGCTGCGGCTGTTGCAGAGGAGTGTGCCTATCGGAGGGGTCCGACAGTACACAATGACTGGGTCATACCGAAGGTCTCGGTACTTTGTGTGGTACAATGAAGTGTGTGTCGAAGGTTGCTTATCCAGAGAGGTCTCCGGGGTACTGGATACACTTGTCTATTTGTTTGTGGTGCGCATGTGACTTCGGAGGCGACGAACGGTTCACAGCAAGTGAACTTGGGTCAAGCGGGAGGCTTGATGCCAAGCGGGCGGGGAGCTCTGCCACGAAGGCTGCGAAGGGGTCAAGGTCGGACCTCGGGTCGAGGTGCGCCAGACGATGGCAAAGAGTGCGGAGTGTGGCTCCAGATGAAGGTACCCCGAGATGAAGTCCTCGGAGGCGAGGCACTTCATAGGGTACTCCGAATGGAGTGAATTCAAAGTATGGTGGACTAAGTCCTCAACAATGAGGCAAGGCATTCGAAGTGTGCTCCGAAGGGAGGCACTCGAAGGTATACCCGACGAATTTCTCAAAAGTCGAGGTGCATCAAAGGCATGGTCCGGGTGAGGTTCGTCGAGGAGTGTGCTCGGGGAGAGACACTGCGACAAAGTGCTCATGGAATGCTTCGTCCAGAGGCCTTGGACGAAGGAGGGATTTCGAAGGGTGGTACTCCGAAGGTGGGGCTTCGGAGTGAGGCTGACTTGAGGTACTTCGGCCATGCATGGCTTCGGTACACGGATTGACGGAGTTCGAGCTGGGAGAAGCTGCGAAGCTGTGGTGGTCCACTCCGGAGGTGTTGGTGCAAAGGCCCAAGGGCTTTGACGGCTTCGGCTCAAAACCGTCACTGTATCGAAGGCTGACTTTAGTGAAGCGAAGGCCATTAGGCTCAAGGCTTCTCACCGAAGCTACCGCACCCCTCGCGTGCGAAGGAGGGCTTCAGAAGACTCCAAAACTGCAAAGGCTGACCGTGTCTGCTCTGCAAAGGCTGATGTTGTCTGTCTGGGTGAAGTGTGTTTTTCAGTGTCTGTTCGCTCTGTGTAAACAGGAGGCTAGACCTCTCTGATTACTAGCGAAGCACTGTCTGGCTTGAATCGAAGCCCGTTTTCGTCCCTTATCGAAGTCCTTGGCGAAGTGTGCTCACTGTGCGTCTCATCCTTTGAAGTATGAAGCCTAGCACCAGTTGCTATCGCTAAGTATTTGGTCGAAGTCCTTAGAGGGAAGTTTGTTGTTGCGAAGGGTGAAGTGTGAAGCCTGCTCGAAGGCATCTAGTGTGCGGAGCCTGCACTGACTTAGCAGAGTTGAGTGTTTGGTTGTTGTGGGTGGAGCGAAGTCTTCTTGGCTTCGAACTTTTGCTCCTTGCGAAGCCTGGTTTCGGAGCTGTGAAATACCTCCGAACCAGAACATCAAACGGTGTGTTTGAAGCCTGTTCCGCAGAAGACAGAATTAAAACAAAAGGCTATTTTTAGTCTGAAAATTTAAAAGCTCCCATTCACCCCCCTCTTGTCGCCGTTTCAGGTCCAACAATTGGTATTAGAGCGGGTTAAGATCACCAGTTGACCTTAACCGGTTTTGTGATCCGTTGGAGACATGGACAGAGTTAGTAAAATACCTCTGTTCGATGGGACAGACTTTGCATACAGGAAGGTGCGCATGGAGGCTTACTTTCTAAGCCAAGGAAATGCAATTTGGGAGATTGTGGACTCACAATACTCCATCCCTGAAACTCGCACATCTCAAATAGAGAAGGATCAATATAATGCCAACTCCAAGGCAAGAAATATAATGTTCATTGGTTTGAGTAGAAGTGAGTTTGATAGGGTGCAGCACCTTAGGACAGCTAGGGAGATTTGGACTACGCTCACTATTTTTCATGAGGGCTCTACACAGATTAAGGCCAGGCGCCAAAGCACATACAATCAACAGTATCAGCTATTTGTGCAGGCACCTGGTGAATCTATAGATGCCATGTTTTCTCGCTTTGATGCGATAATGAGTAACTTGCGGTCCAACGGGACGCTTGCTTACAATGATCATGATAGAGCTATCAAGCTTCCCTATGCTCTTGATCGTAGCATATGGGAAGTGAAGATATCAAGCATTGAGGATTCCGCGGGTTACGACACATTGACCTGTGATGAGCTCTTTAGCAAGCTGAAGTCCATAGAGATGGCCAAGGCATCTCTTGCAGTGCATAGGAACTCCTTGCCACAGCCATTGGCATTGGTTTCTAGCACTAGCCATGGCACCACTGCAAAACCAAGCACATCAGGCACTTGTGTTCTTGCAGATGGTTTTGCTTTGTCCTCCTTGGTCTCTGTCACTAAGGAGCAGGTGGACACTCTGGATGATGATGAGCTTGCTCTCATTGCCAGAAGGTTCACCCGTTTTCACCATAAGAGACGGGATCAGAGGAGAAGTGGTTTTATTGGTTGTTTTGAGTGTGGCGACACTTCTCACATCAAGGCCAATTTCCCGAAACTCAAGAAGAGAGATGAGAGTGAGCGCCCCAAATACCACAAAAAGGAGAGGAAACCCTTTGTGAAGGGCAAGCGCGGCAAGGTGGCTAAGAGAGTAGCCAATGCAGCTTCCAGAGCATTTGTTGCTGCTCTCAGCGACATCGACACTTCCTCAACTGAGGAGTCGAGCTCTAAGGAGGAGGAGTCTCCAAGGAAGGAGGAGAAGAAGGACAAGAAGGGACGAGATTTCACCGGCCTTTGCTTCATGGCCGACAGCGATCACAGCGGCGATGAGCTTGACTCATCTGAGGTACCTCTATCCTATGACCAGCTTTCAATTAAATTAGATGAACTAAATGAAGTGGTTCTTGGTCAGGATAGATTACTTGTGCAGGTCGCTACAGATAGAAAAGACCTTAGACTTAGGCTAGAATCTGTTTCTACTGATTATGCCATGCTTAAGTCTAGGGTTAATGATGTTGAATGTTAATCTTGTACTATTGTCATGGGAGAGCTTGCTCAGTTGCGTTCTGTGCATGCTCAAACTCTTTCTGAGCTTGAGACTGCATAGAAGCAGCTTTTGATGGTTGATTCTAGTACTCATGGTATAAATGAATACATGAACTATTCTTTATTACGTGAGAGCATTGATTTACGTGATAAGCATGTTCATGATTTAGAGGCTAGATTGGAGAGGGCCGGTAGTTCTAAGGATGTGCAACCTGTGTGTGACACTTGCATAACCCTTAATGACCAACTTGGCACTATTAGAGAGCGAGCTGAAAACCTCATGACTGAAAATGAATACCTTCTTTCTGTGGTTAACAAATGCACTGAGGGAAAGGGTAGGATGGACTTGCTCTTGGACAAAACCAAGATGTGTGCTGACAGGGCAGGGTTAGCTCTGGGATTGGGTTTTGAGAGGATTCCTTCAGACAGTGAGAACAAAACTGTTTTTACCTCACCCACTACCTTAGAGAAAGAGAGAGCTCTGTTAGACACACCATCGGCAAAAAAGCTTATCCAAACACCAAAGAAAACCACTCCTCATGGCAAGAAAATTCCTCCCAAGAAAACCACACGGCAGAGCCCAAGGAGCCTGTGAGAGTTGCTCCTATGACACATGAGAGTGCCCCTAGGAAAATTTTTTCATTGTTCCTATTGTCAGTGGGTGGGTCATTTGGTTGGGTTCTGTTTTCGTCGCATCAAGGATGAGCGATGCTCTCATGCGATGAGTTTCCAGGACTTGCATTACCCATCTCAAGGTATGCATGAGTCTGAGTTGTACTCACGTCCTGTTTTCGAGGCTCCTCGTACTTCTCAAAGAGGTTTTGCTCCTCGAGGTGTTAACCATATTCCATATGGTGGTAGACTGTCACGCCCCAATTTAATAAATCAGGACTTTTATTGAAATTCCATTGAAAATCAATAAAACAAGACATTCATCATGCGACCACGTATAAGACGGGCAATCATTCACGGTTCGTATACCGTATCAGTACAAAAGTGAATAATGGTGAAGATAAACTAATAAAACAAAGGGTCCGAGATGAACGCCTCCTTCCAGTCTCGCCTTGACTGGGTTGCTATTCCAGACCTTCATCCTCCTCGTAGTAGATGGGCTCTGGTGGTGTAAGTCAACGGGGGTGAGTACAAACGTTCTCATCAAGCCACCGGATGCAAATATAATGCAAAGTAATAACAAGGGAGATAGTGGCTAATTTTGCGGAAAAGCGTAATTGGTGAAGCAATTAAATGTGATCAATTTAATAGAACTGAAATATAAACATGTGTATGCATCATCATCTTCTAACTCGAGGGGTACAGTCAGCCCCACCTCGCTCAACAGTCCTTACATGCCATGAATAACTCAACCATTCACACAATAGTAAACTAACTGCGAGTAGTTACCTAACCTGCCCTTGACCGTGGGCTCGGCTTTTCAAAAAGATTAAATACTCTGATCAGAGATGTACCATTGTACCCACAAGGCACGCACTCATCACTCACACCAAAGTGTAACGAGATGACCCATACTACGGGAACTCGTGCCAAAACCTTCCATATGGTCCTACTCGACCTGACAACACCCTCTTATGGGTTTCATATGGTGTCCCGACGCGTCGAGCCTCACCATATCCCCCTTGAGCCACGTCGGTACAAGTCACCCGCAGGTTGCCCCTTGCCCCCTCCACTATGGTGCATCGAGTCAGATTGTTCCATACTTTCAGTTAGGACTTACCCATTAGACTTGTGGTTGGTATGGAAGTGCTTTGCAACAGATCCCATAGACCGGTCCTTATAGTGCCCCAGGTGCGACCAACCAATGCCCTAGCTTGCACCTAGAAACGACCATACTTATAACATAGCCAACTCCAACAGAGTCCAGAGACAAGAATAACGGGGAAATTTCATATAGTCGAATCCAGCCATCTACGACTCATTCTTTTTATCCTATAGCAGTTGTGTCGGTACATTGGGCACTAGCTAATATTTTATAGTAGAGTGACAAGGAGTTAAGGCTCAATAAGCATGGCTTGGGTTTGCACACAAGGACGGGGATCTAATAAATATAATGTAGGGCTTGATATTTGACTAATGCAATATTATCCTATGAGTTATAGCGATAATTTATTAAAACATGGGCTCAATGATGATCAAAATGGGGGTTGTGACTTGCCTTGATCAGCAAAGGGTGAAGGTGGAACCTCGGGATAGAACTCCGGCTCCTCGACGATCTCGTAGTCTTCTCGATACGGAAAAAGTAAATAAAACATTCAATAAAGCATCACAAACATAAACATACAAGTTTTATGACTTAAATATGTGAATTGAGCTTTATTATACTGAAGTTATATTTAATAATATTAAAGGTTAAAGTTTTGGGGTTTTTCCTAATTTATT
Organism: Zizania palustris; assembly: GCA_019279435.1. NCBI lineage: Eukaryota > Viridiplantae > Streptophyta > Magnoliopsida > Poales > Poaceae > Zizania > Zizania palustris. The sequence continues at coordinate 83,050,166 of JAAALK010000287.1, read as the reverse complement.
TCATGAATTATTAATTTATCCCTAAGGGGTTTTTATTTATTTAATTCATAAGATTATTTTGTGCTAAAGTAACATACTGTTTTTATGGAATTAATTTGTAGAGAATAAAATGCTGAATTTAACAAAATTTTAATGGTGAAATTTTGAGTTAAAATGAGCAAGTTATGAATTTTGGAAGGTTAAACATTTTTCTGGAATTTTATTTAAACAGAAAATACGATTTAGTCCACGGTGAGCCAGGCCTACGGTGGACCAGCGACTGTGCGCGTGGACCCGAATGATCTGGACCGTTGGATCTAGATCCAGCGGCCAGATGCGAGGCGGGAGGGTTAAATGAAATTGGACGGCCACGATTAGATCTCGCGAACCGGTATGACGTGGACGCATAGGATCGAGCGGGCGGTTTAAGTGGCGATCGATGACCGAGAGGCCTCGATACCGTTTTCACCCAATGAACGCCCTAGATTAGGTCAAAGGGGTTATAATCCCAGCCGTCCATCACAGATCGAGCAGCCGAGGGCTCGTACGGCATGGCACGCGTCGGAGAGGGTAACTACCCTTCGTCTCCGGCGACGGCGGGGCTCGGGTGCGGCGGCGATGGCAACGGCGAGGGCATAGGGGCCTAGTTTTTAGCTAAAATGGAATGTGGAGAGGACGGCGGTCACGATCATACCTGCGGTGGCGACGATGAGCGGTGGATGGCGACCGGCTACGAGGGTAGACGAAAGAGGGTCTTCGGGTGGTCGACGGCGATGGCGGTCCGGCAGTCTTCACGGCCAACCGAGGGGTGGCCGAGGATGGGTGGGGCCCCAGTGGTCACGATGGTGGCGACGGCGTGGACGGAGGAGGCCAGAGTCGACGGCGAACGGCGGCCAGAGATGGAGCAGAGGGAAAAACCTAAAGCCAAGGTAGGGAGCGCTCTGGAGTGCTTGGGCTCGGGCTAAGGCAGTGTGGGCAGAGGGAGGTCGCCGGAGGGGGTTTATATAGGGGGCTCACTGGCGTAAGGAGGGAAGGAAACCGAGGGTTTCCAAGAACTCCGGCGAGGGTTTCCATTCCCTCGGCCAAGCTTCCTAAAGCGTGAAATCGCGTCGGCTATAGATGGAAAGGGATCGCCGGGGTCGGAGGAAGGGAGTCTGAGGTGGATCCGGGCGTACACGGGCGACCGGCGGCGAGAAACGGAAAGGGGGTCACTGGTAAGGAAAGGGGAGAGATCCCCTTCCATCGGGGACAAAGGTCCTAACAGGTGGGCTCCACCTGTCAGTGGGCGAACAGGAAAGGAAAGGGCCGACAGGCGGG